>CAUYQU010076074.1:0-25137 GCA_963574635.1 Cheracebus regulus | reverse complement strand
GGGGAAACAGGGGAGGGACAGCGGCAGGTGGGGAGTTGGGGAGAGATAGCATGGAGAGAAATGCCAGATATAGGTGAAGGGGAGGAAGGCAGCAAATCACACTGCCACGTGTGTACCTATGCAACAATCTTGCATGTTCTTCACATGTACCCCAAAACCTAAAATGCAATTAAAAAAAGATTAAAAGCCTTCTAAGAAGAGACACCAAAGTGTTCATAGTCTTTATGAGACATGTGAGGGCACAGCAAGTGGTAGCCATCTGCAAGTCAGGAAGAGAGCTCTCACCAGACAGCAAATTTCCTGGAAACTTGATCTTGGACTCCCCAGTCTCCATAACAGTTGGAAAATAAATTTTTGTGGTTTAAGCTTCCTAGTCTGTAATAATTTTGTTATGGTAGCCCAAGTAGGCTAATACGATATGATATTTCACAATAAAATTTTCAGAATGAAAACCAGGAGTCTTGACTGCTTCTAAGTAGCTATGACCTTGAGCTGTGTATCATTCTGTCTTCTTTATTCATGTTCAAAATAGAGGGTTTGTACTAGGAGATCTCTAAGGTTTCTTATAGCATAAGCATTTGGTGATTCTAGAGCAATATGAATCAGCACTCTTTCATAATCTAGAGCTTCATGTCAAAACATTTTTCATATTCTCAGTATTCAAAGTAAGCACCTGCTTAGCAGATTTTTTTTTCCAACAGCTTTTTTCTTTCCCAATCTGACTTATTTTACAAGTGTATTACTGTAAGGGAGAAGAAAGCATTTGTTGTGCAACCACTTAAAATGTAACTTGCCTGCAGATTCATTTTTGCCAATATTCATTTTTAGTTATACAGTCACTGAAACACAGGGGACAAGACACTGCCCTGCAGAAACAGCCAACATATGATAAAACAAGGCCACTTCCAGAACAAGCTCATTAGGTGAACCTGAACTAATAGAAAGACATACTGCCCAACATCATTGGACTGACATTCATCAGGATCCAGCTGTTCTCTTACCCCTCCAAGTAGCTACTTTTAGCCACCTTATGCTCAGTGGAATCAATTCAACCCTATTACTAAGCTTTCAGTCTCCTCCTGTTTAACCCCACTTTTTATATCTTTTACATCGTCAGTACAAAATAACATGTAGCTAAGTCAAAATAGATTTTACCCAAGGTCAAAAGGAAATCAGGGTATGGAAAAAAGTTTCCTTTAATTCAGAGAACATCTGGCAGAGAACCTCTGGCAGTAAGTGTGGTGAATTTAAAAGCCCTCAGAGAACCCATTTCCTTGAAGGGAAGGACCCAGTCCTGGCAGGATTCATTACCTGCTGACTAAAGAGCCCGTGGGCCCTGAATAATCAGCAGTGGTAGCAAGGTAGTGCACCCCATGGACCTTGGGTGAGACTGAGATATGCTGGCTTCGGGTGTGACCCAGCACATTCCCAGCTATGGTGGCTATGGTGGGAGACTCCTTTCCTTGAGAAATGCAGAGAGAAAAGTAAAGGGGACATTGTGTTGCAACTTAAGCGCCTGCTTGGCCACAGTGGGGTAAGGTACCAAGCAGGCTCATGGGGTCACCAATTCCAGGCCTTGGTTCTTGAGTGGTATTTCTTGACCTTCCCTGGGTGAGAAGGGAGCCCACTGCCTTAAAAGGGTGAGTCTCAGTCCTGACATAATTCACCACAAGCTAACTGAAGAGCAGTAGGGCTTGAGTGAACATAGGCAATAGGCTGGCAGTACTCCCTACAGGCCTGTGGTGGTGTCCACGATGAGTAACTCCTCTGCTTATGGAAAGGAAGAGTAGAGTGGGAAAGACTTTGTCTTGTGACTTGGATGCCAGTACAGCTGGAGTAGACTACAAAACAAGGTAAATTCCTAAGGTCTCTAACTGCATGTCCTGCCATCCAGATGGCATCTCTGGACCCACCCAGGCCTGGGGGAACTCATCACTCTGAAGGGAAGAACACAGCCTGACTTGCTTTGTCACCTGCCAATTGTGAGCCCAGCAATTATAGGCAGTAACCAAGTAGTAGTTACAGTGGGTCTTGTGTGAGTTCCACATTGCAGTGCTGGCTTCAGGTCTGACACAGCATAATTGCAGTGGTGGTGACCACAGGAGTGCTGTGTGACCTCTCCCACAGCTCCAGACAACTCAGCACAGAAAGAGAGATTCTATTTGTTTGGGAGAAAGTAAGGTAAAAAGAGTTTCTTACTGGTAATCAGAGAATTCTTTCAGATCTTATCCAAGGCAACCAAGGTGGTACTTCTACGAGAGCCATAGTGTTACGGGGCTTGAGGTGTCCTCTAATGCAGGCATGACCAAAAACGTATATAACAACACCCAAGTCTCTCTGAATACCAGAAAAGCCTTCCTAAGAAAGACAGGGACATATAAGCCAAGACCATGAAGACTACAATATCTATCTCTTCAATACCCAGCCACCGATAAAAATCCACAAGCATTAAGGCTACCCAGGAAAACATGACCTCACCAAATGAACTAAATAAGGCATCAGGAACCAATCCTAGAGCAACAGAAATAATGTGACCTTTTTGACAGAGAATTCCAAGCAGGAGTTTTGAGGAAACGCAATGAAATTCAGTGTAACATAGAGCAGAAATTCAAAATCCTATCAGACAAATTGAATGAAGTGATTGAAATAATTTAAAAGAATCAAGCAAAATTTGAGTTGAAAAATGCAATTGACATGCCAAAGAATGCATCAGAGTTTCTTAATAGCAGAATTGAACAAGCAGAAGAAAGAATTTATTAGCTTAAAGACAGATTATTTGAAAACACATGGTCAGAGGAGACAAACAAATAACAAACAATGAAGCATGCCAAAAGATCTAGAACATAGTCTCAAAAAGGCAAATATAAGAGTTTTGCGCCTTAAAGAAGGGGCAGAGAAAGAGATAGGGGTATAAAGTTTATTCCAAGGGATATTATCAGAAAACTTCCCATACCAAGAGAAAGATATTAACATTCAAGTACAAGAAATTTACAGAACACCTAGCAGATTTAACTCAAAGAAGACTACTTTAAGGCATTTAATAATCAAGTTCCCAAGCGTCAAGGACAAAAAAATCCTAAAACCAGCAAGAGAAAAAAAGTAAAAACTAGTAACATACAATGGAGCTCCAATATGTCTGGCAGCAGACTTTCCAGTGGAAACACTACTGGCCAGGAAAGAGTGTCATGACATATTTAAAATGCAGGAGGAAAAAAAAATCTTTTACCCTAGAATAATAATATATTCAGTGAACATATCCTTCACACATGAAGAAAAAATAAAAACTTTCCCAGACAAACATAAGCTGAGAGATTTCATCAACACCAGACATGACCTACAAGAAATGCTAAAGGGAGTTCTTCAATCTGAAAATAAACAAAATTAATGAGCAATAAGAAATCATCTGAAGGTGCAAAACTCACCAGTAGATACACAGAAAAACATAGAATATTATAACACTGTAATGGTGGTGTGCAAACTGCTCATATCTTAGGTAGAAAAACTGAAAGATGAACCAATCAAAATTAATGACTACAACTTTTCAAAACATAAATTATACAATAAGATATAAATAAAAACAACAAAAAGTCAAAAAGGTTTTAAACTTCTGTTAAAAAAGTTTAAAAATCTTTTAAACAGAAAGTTAAAAAGCAGACAAAAGTTAAAGTATAGACTTTTTATTAGTTTTCTTTTTGTTTCTTTGTTTATGTGATCAGTGTTAAGTTTTTATCAGTTTAAAATAATGAGTTATAAGATATTATTTTCAAGCCCCATGGTAACCTCAAATCAATAAACATATAACAGGCTGAGTGTGGTGGCTCATGCCTGTAATCCCAGCACTTTGGGAGGCTGAGGTGGGTGGATCATGTGAAGCCATGGGTTCAAGATCAGCCTGGCAGTCATGGCGAAACCCCATCTCTACTAAAAATACAAAAATTAGCTGGGCATGGTGGTGCATGCCTGTAATTCCAGCTACTTGGGTGGCTAAGGCACAAGAATCACTTGAGCCCAGATGGCAGAGGTTGCAGTGAGCTGAGATCATGCCACTACACTCCAGCCTGGGCAAAAGTGTAAGACTTTGTCTAAAAACATAATAATAATAACATTATGGATACAGAAAATGAAAAGCAAGAAATTAAAATATATCACCAGAGAAAATCACCTTCACTAAAATAAAGACAGGAAAGAAAGAAAGAAGGAAGAGAAGACAACAAAGCAACCAGAAAACAAATAACAAAATGGCAGAAATAGGTTTTTAGTTATCAACAATAACATTGAATGTAAGTGGGCTAAATGCTCCAATCAAAAGATATGGAATGATTGAAAAGATTTAAATAAATAAGACCCAATGATCTATTGCCTATAAGAAATACACTTCACCCATAAAGACACACACAGACTAAAAATAAAGGGATATTCCATGCCAATGGAAGATATAAAAGAGCAGAGATAGCTATATCAGACAAAATAGATTTCAAAATGAAAGCTATAAAGAGACAAAGATCATTATATAAAAATAAAGTGATCAATTCAGCAAGAGGATACAACAATTGTAAATATATATGGACCCAACACTGGAGTACCCAGATATATAAAGCTAATGTTATTTGAGCTAAAGAGAAAGATCAATTCCAGTACAATAATAACTAGAGCCTTCAACCCTTTACTTTCAGCACAGGACAGATTATCCAGGCAGAAAATCAACACAGAAACATTGGATTTTATCTACACTGTAGATCAAATGGACCTAATAGATATTTACAGAACATTGTATCCAATGGCTCCAAAATAAACATTCTTCTCAGCATATGGATAATTCTCAAGGATAGACCACATGTTAGGCCACAAATCAAATCTTAAATAATTCAAAAAAAAATTGTAATTGTATCAAGTATCTTCTTTGACCATAATGAAATAAAACTAGAACTCAAAAGAATTTTTGAAAACTATATAAAATGGAAACTAAACAGTATGCTCCTGAATGATCAATGGGTCAATGAAGAAATTAAGAAAATTTAAAAACTTCTTGAAACAAATGATAGTGGAAACACAATATATCAAAACCTATGGGATACAACAAAAGCAGCATTAAGAGGAAACTTTAGTGCTATAAGTGTCTACATTGAAAACAAAAATAGAGACACTTCAAATAAACAATCTAAGTATGCATCTTAAAGAACTAGAAAAGCAAGAGCAAACCAAACCCTGAATTAGTAGAAGAAAATAAATAATAAAGATTAGAGCAGAAATAAATAAAATTAAAACAAGAAACAATACAAAGGATCAACAAAACAAAAAGTGTTTTGAAAAGATAAAACAGACAACCTTTAGACACACTAAAAAAAAGGAGATAAGACTCAAACAAATAAAATTAGAGATGAAAAATGATCATTAGAAGCTACTATAAGCAACCATATGCTAATAAATTGGACAACCTAGAAGAAATGAATAAATTCTTAGACACATACAACCTTCCAAAATTCAAGCAGGAAGAAATTCCAAACCTGAACAGGCCCAACCTGAACATTGACCTCCTTATTTGTTATTACAAGGCCAACATTGTAATAAAAAGTCTCCTGGCAAACTAACACCCGGGAGCTGGTGGCTTTGCTGCTGAATTTTATCAAACATTTAAATAACTAATACCAATCCTACTCACACTATTCCAAAATATAGCGGAGGATGGAATACTTCTAAACTCATTCTACAAGGCCAGTATTACCCTGATACCAAAACCAAAGACACATCAGAAAAAGAAAACTACAGGCCAATATTCCTGATGAATATTGATGCAAAAAGCCTCAAAAATATCCTAACATATTTTCAAAAATATACTGGCAAACCAAATTCAGCAGCACATTAACAAATCATTTATCATGACCAAGTGCCCCAGGGATACAAGGATAGTTCAACATATGCAAATCAATCAATGTGACATCATATCAACAATCATCAAGTCAATCAATGTGACATCAAATAAATCATTAAATCAATCAACGATACATCATATCAACAGATGAAGAACAAAAACCACATGATCAATTGATTCTGAAAAAGCATTTGATGCAATTCAACATATCTTCATGATTTAAAAAAAAAATCTCAAAAACTGCATATAGAGGGACCATACATCAACATAATAAAAGCCATATGCGACCGACCTACATCTAGTATCACACTGCATGGGGAAAAACTGAAAGATTCCTCTGAGATCTGAAACACAATAAGAATGCCCATTTCTCCACTGTTATTTAACATAGTACTGGAAGTCCTCGCTAGAGCAATCAGACAAGAGAAAGATATAAAGGGCATCTAAATTGAAAAGGAAGAAGTCAAATTATCCTTGTTTACAGATGATATAATAGTATGTTTGAAAAAGACTAAAGGCTTCATCAAAACACTATTAGAACTAATAAAGAAATTCAGTAAAGTTGCAGGATACAAAAATCAGTATTTTTAAAATCAGTACTATTTATATATGCCGACAGCAAATAATCTGAAAAACAAATCAAAAAAGTAATCCTATTTACAGTAGACACAAATGAAATTAAATACCTAGGCATTAACTTAACTGAAGAAGTAAAAAAATCTGTGCAATGAAAATTATAAAACACTTATGAAATAAATTGAGGAGAACACAAAAAATGAAAAAAAATATTTTATGTTTATGAATTGGAAGAATCAATGTTGTTAAAATATTCATATGTCCAAAGCAATCTATAAATTCAATGTGATCCCCATCAAAATACCAAAAATATTCTTCATAAAAATAGAAAACACAATCCTGGAATGTTTATGGAACCAGATAAGACCCAGAATAGCCAAAGCTATCTTGAGGGGAAAAAAATTGAGAAATCACATTATCTGACTTCAAAATACACTACAGAATATAGTAATCAAAACAGCATGATACTGGCATAAAAACAGACATGAAAACCAATGGACTAGAATAGGGAACCCAGAAACAAATCCATATATCTACAATAAACTTATTTTTTACAAAGATACCAAAGCCATACAATAGGAAAAAAGACAGTCTCTTCAATAAATGGCATAAGGAAAACTGGATAACCATATGCAGAAGGATGAAACTAGACCCCTGTCTGCATATACAATAATCAAACCAAAATAGAGTAAAAACTTAAATCTAAGACCTCAAACTATGAAACTACTAAAAGAAAACATGGAGGAAACTCTCCAGGATATTGGAGTGGGCACAGATTGCTTTGGTATACTCCACAAGAATAGGCTACTGAAGCAAAAATAGACAAATGTGATCATGTCAAGTTAAAAAGCTTCTGCACAGCAAAGGAAACAATCAACACATGGAAAAGATAACCCACATAAAGAGAGGAAATATTTGTAAACTACTCATCTGACAAGAGATTAATCACTGTAATATATATGGAGCTCATACAACTCTATAGGAAAAAAATCTAATAGTTTTAAATATATATATAGCAAAAGGTCTGAATAGACATTTCTCAAAAGAAGGCATACAAATAATAAACAGGTATATGAGTGGTGTTCAAAATCACTGGTCCTCACTGAAATACAAGTCAAAACTACAATGAGATCTCACCCCAGTTAAAATGGCTTTTTCCAAAAAACAGGCAATAACAAATGCTGGGTATCATGCGGAGGAAAGGGAACCCTCATAGACCGTTGGTGGTAATGTAAATTAGTACAATCACTATGGAGAATAGTTTGGAAGCTCCTCAAAAAACTAAACACTGACCTACCACATATTCCAGCAATCCCACTTCTAGGTATAGACCCAAAAGAATAGAAAACAGTATATTGAAGAGATATCTGCACTGCTATGTTTATTTCATTACTATTCGCCATAGCCATAGCCAAGATTTGCAAGCAATCCAAGCAGCTATCAACAGACAAATGGACAGAGAAAATGTGGTATGTACATACAATGGAGTACATTTCAGCCACAAGAATTAGATTGTCTCATTTCCAACAACATGGATGGAACTGGAGGTCATTATGTTAAGTGAAATAAGCCAGGCACAGAAAGGCAAACGTTGCATGTTGTCACTTATTTGTGAAAGCTAAAATTCAAACAACTGAACTCTTAGAGATAGTGAGTAGAAGGATGGTTCCCAGAGGCTGGGAAGGGTGGTTGGATGGTTAATGGGTACAAAAAAAAAATAAGAAGAATGAATAAAATCCAGTGTTTGGTAACAAAGATATTAAAGTTAATAATAATTTAACTGTATATTTTAAAATAACTTAAAGAGTATACTTGGATTGTTTGTAACACAAAAGATAAGTGCTTAAGATGATGGATACTGCATTTGCCCTGATGTGATTACTGTGCATTATATACCTCTTTCAAAATATCTCATGTACTCCATGAATACCTTTACTATGCACCCACAAAAAAATAAAATAAAAGCCCTTGGAAATCTAACCAGTGGTTGGCTCTGACTCATTGTAACTATGACTGTATGCAAGTTCCTGCACTGCTCTGGGTTACAGTGTCCTTATATGTAAAGTGAAGGAGTTACACTGAGTAATCACTGACATCTCTTACTATGTGGCTGTAAGTCTAGCCCAGGTGTTCTGCATCATGATAGGAAAGGCTCATTCCACTCTACTTCACATTACAGAGCCTTAGACCTGCATTTCACTTGGATTCAGATTGTACAGAGGAGTTTTCCAATGGCTCTGCCAATACATTTGGAGTGATATCCATCTGCAGGAGAGAGCATTGCAGAATGGTGATAAGCAGTCACTCTGGCAGCAGAGAGTCCTGGGCTCAGATTCTAACTCCCTACTACTTACTAGCTATGAGACTTTGGGTAAGTCAGTTTACCTCCTTGTGCTTTGGCTTCCTCACCTAGAAAATGGTCATAATAGTAACCACCTCTTAGGGTTATTATTAAGAATTAAATAATTTTATATATGCAAATGTTATCATGTAGTAAGAATCTGTTATGGTCTGGCTCTGTATCCCCACCCAAATCTCATCTTAAATTGTAATATGAATTGTAATCCTCATATGTTGGGGAAGGAACCTCGTGGGCACTGATTAGATTATGGGGGCAGTCCCCTCCACACTGTTCTTGTGCTAGTGAGTTCTCATGAGATCTGATGTTTTTTCTCCTCTTTGCTCTGCAGTACTCTCTCCTGCTGCCATGTGAAGAAGGACATGTTTGCTTCCCCTTCTGCCATGATTGTAAGTTTGCCAAGCCATGTGGAACTGTGAGTCAATTAAACCTCTTTCCTTTATAAATTACCCAGTCTTGCCTATGTCTTTATTAGAGGCATGAGAATCAACTAATACAGTACCATATGAGAGTCTCTAATTATCTACTTGATAACATTTAATAAGCTTTATGTGTTAGGTACGAAATTAAGCCCTTTACATCCATTATCTCCTTTTGTCTTCAGAAACCCACAGCATGCCATTGTGCATACAGTAAAACTAAGGTGCAAAAAGGTTGCTTATGTTCCCATATAGAGTAAATTGGAGAAAGGGGAACACAGCCCAGGCAGTGAGACTCCAGAGCCCACAGTGGTATTCAATTTGCTGCAGGAGGATGAGACATATGAGTAAGCATCTATAGTGGGTAGACCACAGGGAGGGGCGACACACTGTTCCTGTATGGAACACTGGGCAAGTCCGAGTCAATGAAGTGCCAAGTATACAGGCCAGTAAATGTCACTGGGCATCTTATCTGCTCCTCAGGCCAGGATTTTGAGGATAAGCCTTACACATGCTGCTATTGAACATGATGAGAGAGGCCCTTCTAACCTAAAATTCTACCGTTAGCAAGATTTTACTTTCTCTTGCTCCTGAAAAGAAAAATGATCCTAGGAGAGGTAACCATTAAAGCCCTGACATCCTAATGTGCTTTGGTTTCACAGACTCTTCAGAAGGCAGTGGGCAACTGAGGCATCATGTTGCCAAGGAAGTGAGGGCTGCAAAGCACAGGATTGCACAAAAGGCTAATTTTTCAATTCCACAACATGTTTGGGCTCCAGGTGCTTTGATCATCCTTAGATCAGTATCAAACACCCTCTGATGGTAAGTTCTAATGTCCATTATTTAAAATCTTCACAGCACATTTTGACAAAAGGATTCCTGAGAGGGAAGAAGATGAGCATGGAAGGCAGGTATTTTTCATAAGAACATGAGGGTTAAATATATAAATAGATAAATTAGAAAGGAATAGTGCACAAAGAACTGGAATGGAAATCATCCTCTGTCATCTCCCCTCATCTAATCTATATGCCATATCTTTTCCCCTATCCTTGTGTACAAATGAGATTTAATTAATTAGTAGCCAAAAAATGAGAATATGTCAGTGTCTAGTTTTCCTTGTTGATATTGTTATCATTAGTTTTCACCAATAAAAACTAAGAAAAGAGACATTATTTCTGAGAAGCCCAAAATTAGTAATTCAGCATTTTAGACAAATTTGGCTATAATATTGCAGGGCAGTGAGTCACTTACAGGACTAGATCCCCTCTGAGGTTCCTTCCCATTCCAAACGTTTTAAGTTACTGAACCACATGGGTATCATTGATTTAGCTCTTCCAATGACTCTTTGCTAAGCTCTATGACTGCCTGCCATATGATAGCCTCCAATGTCTCTGACTCATTGCAGAAAGATGATAGCAGTAACAAAAAAACTCAAGTAAGCCACTGCCCAGTCGTCAGTTTTTGCACTATCACCAGAGAACACAGAAAGACAACTATTACATCCTATGTCAATATGATCTCTTTGTTGTTTCATGTCTTCCAGCATGTACATGCCAGGTAGAACTAGGCATTTGGGGACAAACAAATGGAAGAAATTCTACATACTAAAGAAACTAAAAGGTTTCTGGAAGAGTGAGACCCACAAAGGAATGATTATAGCTGTGTACAGGGTGCTGGAGTGCAAACCAGAGGAGAGAATATCTATACCCAGTTAAGAATAAGACGGACTTCCCCAGGGAAGGAAAATCTATAAGTTTTAAAGTAGGGCTTGATTCTGAAGGATTAGGAAATAAGGGCATTAAAATTATACCTTCATCATATGTCTGTTTCCTGGACCCATTCTAAAATAGGAGTAAATTGTACATCTTGTCAGTTAACAAAACAAGAGGAGAGGAATACACGATAAAATGTGGGACAATTTCAAATACACAGACACACACACACACACACACATGTGTGCATTTGATACATAAAAAAGTAGTCTTTAATGGAACTTAATTTAGATATATTTTAAGATATATCTAAATATATCTTAAATATATCTTAAATATTTAGATATATCTTAAAATATATATTTTAAGGTATATCTAAATATATCTTAATTTAGATATATTTTAATTTAGATATGAATATATGCCCATTCATGATGAAACCATTTTATTTCCTTATACTTGGTCACCTATAATCTATCAACTTCTAATGACATATTGAATCTATCAATACTATTGTCTTAATGTATTAAGTCTTCATTGGCTCTCTCCCTGACTATTGCCATATCCTTCAATGTGGCCCCCGTATCCACTGTTTTTCCCTCTCCAGTCCATTCTCAACCTAGAAATTATAGCTATCTTAAACATAATGGGAACAATTTATTTACTGGCTCAGATGTCTTTAGTGGTCTCCCCTGACACTGAGGATAAAGTCCAAAACTCTTTTATGGCTTAAACGTTCCCTGTGACCTCCAGCATCCCTCTTTTGCCAGCCTCACTTCTTTCCGCTTTGTGAGTTCACTTTTACAGCCACCTTGGACTTCTTTTTGTTATCAAATGTGACAAATTCTTTCCTTGACAAAAGACTTCACTCACTTGTTGTCCTTGGCTTTGCTAGCCTTACTACTGTTTATCATCCAGGTTTCAGCTCTGTCTCTTCCTCATAGAGGTCCTCCCTGACCATCCTATATAAAGTGGCCCCTATCTTGGCTTCTTCACCACACTCTGTTTATTCCTTTTACAGCACTTATGGTTGGATATAGATAAATACATAACCATGTATGTGTGGTTGTTTGCTTGATGCCTGTGTACCACATTGGTGTGTGCACTTTCTGAAGGTAAGGGTCATGTCCGTAACACCTTTGTCCAGAACAGTACCTAAACAACGTTGCAATATAATAACTCTTGTTAGATGAATAAATTCACTTTCGTGCAATTGCTGACCAATTCAGGCAGCAAATATATGTTCAGTTTGCCTGATGAACTCTTTGTCCCATCGGAGGTATCACTTCCCTTCTATAGCCTCTGCAAGTGGCAGTGTGGATGTGTGTACTTTCTTCATTTTATTAAAATTATATATATTATATATACCATATCACATATAATATTAAAGTTTGAAGAGACTTTGAGATTATTTTATCCATAATCTTCACATTACAGCTGAGGTGCAGAAAAATAAATCTGCCCAAGGTCACACTGAAACCCAGGGCTCCTAATTTTGGGGATAACAACTTTTCTACCACATTGTCACACAAAAAAATTCTAGGTTATCATTCAGAATTTTACACAAAAAGGGAAATAGAGCAAAAGAAAAAATGGTCTAAAAGTCTACTTGAGAATTACAATATTCTAGGGCAGCACAGACAAATTCATCATCAGCCACTGCTCACTGACATAATCAGTGAAATGTATGCTGTCTTCTGAGGGCCTAAGTCTTAAGTGAGTAAATCAGCACCTAGAGAAGCAGACATTTTTTAACTCCTCCAACTCCTGAAACATTATGTAATATTTTAATAGTTATTATGGAGCAACTTTGTTCCAGGGAGAAAAAGTGGGTCTTGGGGGAAAGAGGAGACACCAGGTTCTCCCAGTTTATTACTGTCAGCTTGACTCAAAAAATGGCAACCACTTCCATCTGTGATCATCAGTAGTGCTCATGGTGCTAATTCTACTCTAAGAAGAATTATTTAACAAAGAAAGTTGAAGACCCATGATGGTAGACATATTTTCATGCATATATTTGTCTCCTTCTAGAAATTATAAGGAACTTCAGGGGGAAGCTAGCCTCACAATTGCGTCGCTCTTGCACTACAATATCACAGCCTGAACTCAGGTAAAACCTTTTGCTTCCTAATTTTGTATTTCTCAGAAGTCTCCTTTCTCAGACTTTTCAAGGTGAAACTAGTGAAATTTTAGTACAAAAAAGATAAGACTCTCTGGAATTTTACCTTCTGGAAATTCTGAATAAATCTATTATTAATAAAATATAGTAAAAGGTGAGTTCACTGAGGTGAATGAAAAGCATATCATAAAATTTTCTTTAAATCTTAGCACGGGCCAGGCATGCAGTCTCACACCTGTAATCCCAGCACTTTGGGAGGCCAAGGCAGGCAGATAACCTGAAGTCAGGAGTTTGAGACCGGCTTGGACAACATGACGAAACCCCGTCTTTACTAAAAGTACAAAAATTAGCCAGGTATGGTGGCACGCACCCGTAATCCCAGCTACTCAGGAGGCTGGCAGGAGAATCACTTGAACCCAGGAGGTGGAGGTTGCAGTGAGCCAGTATCGTGCCACTGCACTACAGCCTGAGCAACAAGAGCGAGATTCCATCTCAAAAACAAACAAAAAGCACAATATTGAGCTTTACCTACCATGGCACTTTAAATAAAAATATTAAAACTTAAAACAATATACAAAATCAAACTAGTTAGCTAATTCTCAACTATTCAATATTCACTTTCTCTTAACGATCTAACATCCTCCACCAACTTTTCTTAAGAAATTTATTTTCATTATTTACTTTCAGGAAATACAAAATTGTTACAACTCATAAGTGCATTGAATGATAAAATCACAAAGTTATTTGCCTTTTTCTTACAAAGGAAGGAAGGAGGAAGGAAGGGAGAGAAGGAGGAAGGAAGGGAGAGAGGGAGGGAGGGAGGAAGAAGGAAGGAAGGAAGGAAACGAAAGAAAAGGAAAGGAAGGAAGGAGAGAGAAAGAAAGAAAGAAGGAGAAAGGAGGGAGGGAGGGTGGGACGGAGGGAAGAAAAGGGAAGGGAAGGAAGGGAAGAAGACAGAAACAAAAAAAAAGAGAGGAAAGAAAGAAAAAGAGAGAAAAAAAGAAAGAAAAAGAAAGGAAGAAAGAAGAGAGAAAGGACAGAAAGAAAGAAGAAAGAAAGAAAGAAAAAGAAAGAGAGAGAGAGAGAAAGAAAAGCAGTGTTTGTGCTCTTTGCTGGACTTCAGACCTTCCAGCCTTAGGGAGGCAGAGCTCTTTAATTTGCACTTTTCCATCAGACACTGCATGGCCAAGAACTTGCCCGCAACGTCCCAACTCGAGTGAGGGTTCCTCCAAGGAGCTCTCCCCTTTAAGGGCCTCAGATTGCTCCCAAGAGTGTCTGTTCTGCCCTCAGTACCACACGGACTTCATCAGACGGCATGGAGAGTGTTCACTTGGGCACTCTGGGCTGAGTGGCGAGGGGCACCGTGGGGTCATCTGGGTCATTTCCCTGTCCCCTGGCCACAGCTTGTCCCCTGACTGCATGTCATTTGACTCAGGCTGAGCCTGGCAGAAGTCATAGTGGGCTGGAGATGACTCACACTCTGTGGTTTTCCAGTTGTTGGGAGCAACTAAACAGGGTCCTTGTGTCATCAGCAAGGCCATCTCCAAATATTCGTTGGCCAGGGTTTGATGAAAACATGAACATCTCAGTCCCATCACTGGACCACAACAGAGGCCTCACCAAGCATCCTTGTTGAAATGAAAACCTTTCAGAGAGGTGGTTCTCCACCTGTCAGGAGTCACTGATCCTAACAGGGGCATGAGCTGAAAGGACACTTCGACAGCCGTTTAAAACAATCTCTTCCTTTTTTCCCTTTCTGAGCATTTGTCCTGGGTCCCCCAGCTGGTGGGGTACACAGGCCAAGATCCCAGCTACGATGACAGGAATGCCTGGAGCTGGGGGGTGCTTGGGCAGCAGAGGGGTGCTGAGGGTGACATGAGCGTGCACAGCATGGAGGGTCGGCAGAATCGTCCTAGAAAGAGAGGGCAGCCAAAGATATCGAGGCATAGGGGAGCTGGAGGAGCTTGGACGGTGGTCCTGCAAGGTATATGAAAACCACATTTTCGAACTTTGCCCACAGTGGAATCTCCCGACTATAAAGACCCTCATGTGTGGCCCCATGGGCCACAGCCAGGTCACTGTGACCACGGTCCCCAAAAACAGTCCCTCTGCGTCTCTGCACGGTCCATCAGCCAACATTTTAGCAGGCCTCAGGCCCAGAAATCACTGGAATTCAAGGCTCTTAAAAATAATACTGGGCTGGGATACATGACCCCCGGACATTATTTCTAGTTAAATCAAAAGCTGCTGACGACCATGTCTCTTTTCATTTCATCGTGCAGAGATGCTCTGCGGGCAGGGACACCCTCTGGCATCTGGAGCAGAGGGAAGTGCAGGTCTTTACAGCCTTGAAGAGAAGTCATGTAACTCATGGCACTCCACCTTTTCCCATGGCTGCCAGGGAGCTCCGATATGAATTGCATACTTGAGTGAGCAACTGTCATGAAAGTCTATTTTATTTTATGACTTTGTCTTTCTTCTCCTTCAGGGCATGATGTATATTTTCAATCTTTTTCTTTACGCATCCTAATTTCTCTACGTATTATAATTTGTCTTGAGTCTTTTTAGAAAATAGGAGAACATAAATTGCATTGGAAGAATGTTTTAATCCTTTCTTTAAAAACTGTTTCACAGACATAACTTAATTTTCCCCAAAGCCCTGTAAACTTCCCTAGTGTCTTCTGAGTCTTCAAAGGGTTGGGCAACTTTCCCTGCGGTCATCGAGCTGAGCCAATTTTACTGTGCTCCAATTCTCTGAAGACTGCTACCCACATAAGGCAATTCTGTTCAACACGTGAGCTGGACCAGGTGTAACTCACAGCACTGAGCCCCTCCAGGGCTGGAGAGCAGATTTCACTCCAGTACGCAACCAGACGAGGGAGCAGGTCCTTGAAGGGCAACTCAGTTCTTCTCAAACATGATGCCCAGAGAAATGCTGTTTTTGCTTCCAGTTCCACTCTGTGATTAACTGCTCACATCTTCCCATTCTTAGGCAGCCCCGGGAGTAGCCCGTAGGTGCCAGAAGGACAAGGGACCCCTCTGCTTTTCACCTCCATAAACCCATAGCCGAAACCAGTGCTTGGTCCTGAGTAGATAATCCATAATATTTGCTAAATGAGTGTTAATTTGGGCAAGTCATTTCACTTCTCTAAGCCTTGATCTCAACAAAATGGGGAGATTAACTCTCAGCTTCCTCCTGGTATTGTCAGGAAGATTAAACGAGATTCAGAGAAAGCAAAGTGCTTTGCATTGTGTACCTTTTGTTATTCAGTCAAAAAATAACAGCTGATGTCCAGAAAAGTGCCTTCCACTCTGCTGACTTGCACCTCCACTGACCCAGGAGTGTCTAGCATCTTCTGTTTTAAGAATATGCCAAAATATTTGCTCTGGTGGAAAGGCAGTTGTGCTGATACAAAGAGGTTCAGGAAGGAAGAGTCCTAGACAGCCTCATCTTGCCCTTAGAAGCTTCTTCCAACCCACTTCTCCATGCTGAGGAGGAAAGCTCAGGTCAAGAGAGCAGCAGAAAATGACCAAGTGCCCCTACGGGCCTTCTGAACACCTCTGACCCAGCCATGCAGGGTCCGCCTCATTTCCATGGGTCACAACCAATGGAGGACATCAAGCCACTGGGCCAGAGTCATCCTCTGATTGCTACCCCCAGCTGTGTCTCTAGGGGTAAGAAAACAGGTATTGTAATCCTCTAAAAGACACAGAAGCAATTTTAGAAAACATACATTGCGCTGATGCCAACATTTGGGTAGAGTTCATAAACGTGGCATCCAAAAATTTAAGACAAGCACACTGCATGGTGTCCAGCATTTGCCTTTGGCCATATTTGTGTTTGAAAGAAGAATTGTAACCTAAAAATAGGAATCACACTTTATTATTTTTTCACAGAGTCTTATTTTTATTTTGAAAGCTAGAAGCTATTACGCTGCTGTCTCCTTAGCAGTGACCAAATCCTGTGTTTGCACGTGGTTTTTCCTCTGGTACATTGCTCTGGGGAATCATTTCTGCCACCTGTGCAAGCAGGACTTGAAGACAAGGGTCCCAGTACCTGGTGGAACCGCCCGACAACAAGCACCAGAGTCACTCACTGGTTCCTTGTACCCTATTTTTCAAGCACTCAAAGCAGTTCTTCCACTCATGTATCATCAGATCTACAGCTAAGCCAAATAGTGAAGGTGAAGACAAAGGAAAGGGTTCAACATAACATTTCCCTTCCCTGAGTTGAAGTCATTAGTGACCCAGAAAACAGGAAGGGGATGAGGCCTCGTTTAGGGAGGGGAAATGCAGAGGAAGTGGCGGGGGGCGAGTGGGGGGCGGGGGCGTGTGGAGCAGGATGGAGCGAACTTCAAGGGTTGCTTAGAAGGAGGCTGGGGGAGCCAGCCTGAGGGCGGAGTGGGTGGGGAGGCTTGTCTGGGGACAGAGAAGGGCAGAACCACTCCCAGGTTGTTTTCCAAGGACAATTTACAGTACTCATTGTTGCCCTTTCCTCTGGGTAATTAGGCACAAAATGGGAGCAAGAGATTCTCATCCATCTTGTCACACGGTTTTAATGTTCTTGGTCTTCAGCTCCCAGCTGCCTCAGCAGATGTTCTGTCCACAGATGCCAGGAAGTTCGGCAATGCTTCTTCTGCACTGGTTTCGCCCAGAGCCGACATGGTACCTGGTAAGCAGCTTCAGCTGGATAGGGCTGCATGCGCTTCGGGGCTGCCTGCAGCAAATGAGAAAGGCGTCTCCTTTTATGATTTGTGTAGCAGGGTTCGCTGTGAAATTTAAAGCAAAGAGGAAACATTTCTTTTGCCTGGGTGTGACACCTTTTGAAGGTAGCTGAAGTAAAATGCTTTGCCAAGGAGGAGGGAATGAAGGAGTCAGCACACAGAATAAAACTGGACCTTAATCCATCAGTGAGATAGACGTGGCCGCTTAACAGATGAACGAACGCATTTCCATGGTGCAATGAATCATTTCAGTTGTCCCCTTAAAAGTGCATTTCTGAGATGCATTTCTATAGTGTGTGCACACACCTGTGTGTGTGTAACCCAAATACAAACTGGGGCTTCATGTGGTTCAGGCTATACACAGAGTCACAGTCAAAGCAGCACAAACCTGAAACAAAAGGCCTCAATGGTTAGTTTCAGTTTTCCCTTGGGTGTCCAAAACAATGCTAAAGGGAATTCAATTTAAAAACCAGCGCAACACTTCTTAAAACTTTCATTTATTTTCTTATTCTTCCAAAACTTGGTAGCCTTTCACTTGAAACGGCAAACATTCACATCACTTCCACTCTTTCAGTCTTTCCTACAATCATCCTCTGTCTGTGCTCTATCGGCATTTTACATGAACTGAAAAGTTTTCTCCCTATTTATCCATTACCTGAATTCTTCAACACAAAAGAAGGCTCAGAAGCTGATCCAAGAAGTAGGAAACTTCTTCCCTTTCTGTCACCATCCACCATAACTGTCTTCATCCTCTCAACAGTTTCTGCCCCCAGATTTGGCTGGCTAACGCCCAGCCCTCCTTAGGAGCAAGCAAGGGAGAGGCTGAGACTCATCCAGAGGTTTCCGGTCCTCTGAATGGGTCCTTAGGCAACGGACAGGCAGTGAGTGCGGAGAAACTGGAATTTTGTTTTAAGCCCACAGTACCTGACAGTCTCGGTCTCCCATCCAAGTACTAACCAGGCCAGACCCTGAGCTTCTGAGATCTGCTGAGATGGGCCATGTTCCGGGTGGTCTGGCTCTAGGCAGAAATCTTATTTACTGTGTTGATAAATCATGTTGCTGCCCTAGCTCCCAGGCCCAGCTCTGCAGAAGCCTGGAAAGAAAAGCCCACATGGACACGTCCCCCCACCCAGGGGCATCTCTGCTGACAGCTCAGCTTCCCTCCCCGCAACATACACACAGGACAACGACTCTTTCTTGGCCTGAGTGTCACCCTGGGGAGTTCTCTGAGATTCTCCCACACTGTGCAGTCCGGAGTCCAGCCCTGGGCTTCCTCACAAGCCTTGGAGTCAGTGGTGAAACTCGCCAGGGCCCTTGCTGGTGGAAACTTTTGGAGGAGGTTGTGCTACCAAGTAAGTGTCCATGGGGCTTCGGGTTGCCTCTGTGCCACTCCTGCCTCTAGCAACCTCGTCTGGCACCTCGAGGTGTGGGCGGAGGGGCAGAGGCTGAGAAGAGGCAGCAAGGTGAGCCCAGGAGGTCCCAGGAACGAATCCCGGCTTCCCCAGGAGGCCTGGCTTAGGCATGCTGAGGCTCCAACCCCCAGACTGCTTTTTGCAAGTCAGAACTGACATTTCGTGCAGATCCGGGGATCCCGACAGAGCTGAGTAAAGCATGAGTGTGCAATCTGAACATGCTTGAGCCACACTAGCACGCTAGCACAGGAAACTGCGGTACGGGTGCAAGGCTCTGGAGCAGACCCTCTGCTGTGGGGGGAGCAGCTGCTGAGGCCCCGGGCCTTCTCCAGCTGCCTCCACGTTTCCTCCCACACAGGTTCACTGCGGTGGTCCTGGGCACCCCCTGCTGGGCCGGTGCAGAGCAGGAACCCAGTGCGTGAGTGGTGAGTGACTAGATAAACCCCGAGGCACTGACACCCTCCAACAGGGAGCCCCTTCCTCTGGGAGTTCACCCTGCATCTACAGAAAGCAGGGTAACACATCTGACAGTACTAGAGCATGGCAACAGAAATGTAAAAATTGGGTTCAAAGTACCCTCCTGGAGTTGAAATGGCTGCAGGTGTGTGGAACAGAAGAGCAAGGGCAGCTCCACAGCAGAAAAGGGTCTCAGCCCAGGCCTTGGGAGATGGACACGATTTCCCACCAGGGAGAAGTGAGGCCAGACGCCCCTAGCCACAGGGACAGTGGGCACACCGAGCTGTTAACTTTCGGATGGGTGTGGCTGAAGCCAGGGAAAGCCCACCTCCGGCATCTCACATTCAAAGGAGTGGGCTCTCACTGGAGCAGCCCCCGAGCCCCCAGAGCAGGTGGGACCCTCCGCAAGTATTGGCTCTCATAGCACCTGTTTTTCACTATGTTCATTACATCTCTGATGTAATTAAGGGTGAATCATGCGATGATGTATTAAATATCTGTCTCCCCACCAGACAGCACACAGCACAAGGGCTGGGCCTTAATACTTGGGTTCGCCGAGTGCCTGGCGCGGTGCCCAGTATGTTGTAAGGTACTCAGTGACTGCATCAACATGGAGATGAAACAGTCAGGGCGGGTGTTCCCCCACCCCCATGCTTGCTACAGACATGGGCTCAGATGAGAGGGCTCCTCCTGAGGCCCGAGAGCACTCCTGGCCTCCAGGATGCAAGGATAGACGTGTCATCCAGGTGGACCCTCGCTGCCATGGATAGAGGGGCCTGGCACTGCACCAGGACTGACGGCAGAAGCACAGCAGAGGGGTGGTCTGGGCACCCAGTTCAGAGAGTCCTACTGCAGGGCACCCCTCTCCTGGAGGAAACTGCTGCTATAAAATTCCCTTAGGGACACACCATCTTCTGCTTCCCCAGATTGGAGGGGCTCCTACCAGTCCCCTCCTTCTCTTTGGCTCCCTGCACCCCAAAAAAGGGAGATTATAGCAGCGAGGTCCCGCTGTGACTCCAAGATGTAGTCCCGTGCCTTCTGCTGGCCAGGCCCCACACATCCTGGGACGGGGCCCCGGGATCAGGAACACTCTGCAGGATCTCTCCCTAAGAACTGACCGGCCAACTTCCTCTCTCCTCCTCTCTCCCAAGGAGGAAGGAGCTGTGTGAGAAGAGCAGAAGGCAGGCCCAGCGGACCTTGGGCAGGTGTCCTCCTACAGTAGGGACAGAGAGGGGCGGCACACACAGATATCCCGCAGCCTGCACAGGCCAGCACTCGGGGCTGTGCTTGCCAAGTGGAGCTGGCTTCGTCTGCAGCCAGGCCCATGAGCTACAAATGGCATCGAGATGAACATATCGGGCTTTCACCTCTGGAATCGTGGCCAGGACAGGATTGTCCCTGGAAAAGGGTTACAGCCCCCACTGACTTCCAGGTTGACAGCTGTGAAGGAGGCAACAGTGACACTTCCTACAACCCCAGGCCAGCAGCCGCAGGGAGGGAACACCAAGAGACCCCTGGGAGCTAAAGCCACAACTGCTAAACAGAGCCCTGTGGGCATCAGGATGGGTTTGAAATGAGATATCTGGAAACTGGAGACCAGGCAGACCTGCAGGGGTGGTCAGGGTCGGCGAGGCACCTCAGGGAGCATCTTCCCACCAGAGCAGCTACAAAAATCTATTCATTCATTCAACACCTGGTGAGCACGTGGTCAGATATTGCCATCTACCTTTGGGAAGACAGATGTGAGGACGAGATGGGATGGTCACAGAGGGCCAGCAGAGCCGAAAATCACAGAGGAAGCCCCTGCTGCAGCCAGGGTTTGGGCAAGGATGGAGGCAGAATGGTGGACCAGAGAGGCGCATGGAGGGTGATCTGAGCAGGACCTGCTGGATGAACGGATGTCCTGAAAATCGCAGCTTGATGGCAATTTTAGTTCTTCCCTGCAAAGCCATGTGTCAGCCTTGTCCCCATGCCAGAATCACCTGGCAAGCTGTGCAACATGCTGATGCCCAAGCCCCAATGCAGAGATTCTGAGGTCTCGGGCCTGGGGTACAGCCTGGGCACCTTCATGTAATCCCGGTGATTCATTAATGTGTGACAGTATTGGAGATACCTGTGTTGGAGAACCCTAAAACTTTCTCTAACTCCAGCTTGGTCGCACCTGGAGGCAGAGCAGCTGCAGCTGATGACAGGCGGGCTGTGGGAGTGGAGCTTAGTTAGGTTTCTGGGGCCACGGGGTCCACTCACCCACCCCGTAGATTCTGCAGTATTTATATCTCTCTTGCTTCTGCCTCCAGCTTTCTGGGGCTGTCTGGTGGCAGAACAGCAAGAAGGAAAGGGAGAGGAAATGGTCAATTCCATAGTCCATCCTGGAGAGACAGCGCAGCTGTAGGCAGGCTGGGCTCGCGGGCTGTGCTGAGCTGCAGCTGGCAGGGACTACACGGTCAGCTCCTGGGCACGCACCATGGCGGCCGGGGCCTGGCACGGGCACTTCGCCTTCCAGAAGTGTGTCCCTTGCCAGGGTTAGTCACCCTCCCATAGGGCTGAGAGCAAGCTAGTCCCCTCGTCTCCCAGGTGAAGTGCAGGGCTGCATGATGGCCATGGGGGACCTGGGACACTGGCTGCTCTGAGGGTTTTCTGCCAGTTCTGTCCATCTGGGATGTATCCAGGGAAAAGGCCTCTATCTGCTGTGAGAAAGAGCACACACATTCCCAAAATAGCTCCTAAACAAAGGTGATTCCTTTATCCATCGCATTGGCCAACATACGTACCTGTGGCCTGTGATTCCTGTCTCTTGCTCGGGAAGTGCGGCCATCCCAGCTCCCCTGCGTCCTCCCACGCTCGCCGTTGTATGTCCCCGTCCCCTCCTCATTCCACTCTGTTTTCCATGTCTGTCTCCAGGCCTTTCCTTCTCTCTGGATCTTTCCTCAGTGTCGTTTCAGCCTCAAAAAGAAACTTTTTTTTTTTTAGAGGAGTTTTGCTCTTGTTGCCCAGGCTGGAATACAGTGGTGCGATCTCGGCTCACTGCAGCCTCCACCTCCCAGTTCAAGTGAATCTCCTGCCTTAGCCTTCAGAGCAGCTGGGATTACAGGCACACACCACTTGCCCAGCTAATTTTTGTATTTTTAGTAGAGACAGGGTTTTACCATGTTGGTCAGGCTGGTCTCAAACTCCTGACCTCTGGTAATCCACCCACCTTGGGCTTCCAAACTGCTGGGATTACAGGGTTGAACCACTGCACTTGGCCAAAAAGCTTTTTAAAATTACTTTTAACTGCCTTTATAGCCCTCTGAGTCTTTGAGGGGAAAGAACTGTGATGTTTCTCATCAGATCAAATTGTGGGGTGGCCTTTCCCAGAGAGGAAAAATCACCTCCCAGGGGAGGCTGGGCTCCTCCAATGTGGGGAACAGGGTTGCGGGTCCACACTTGGGCAGAGGCCAGCAGGTGCTATGTTTGTTTGGGGAACGTGCTCCCACCCTCCCACACCCCCCGAGCGGCTCTCCTTCTTCCCCCAGGTGGTGCTGTGGCCCCAGGAGCAGCAGCAGGCCCTCATGGCTCCAGTGGCCGGCTCCTTAGTGCTGGAACTGGAGTGGGTCGGACACGGTGGCCTCGGCCTTTTCCAGTCATGACTCGCAATGACAAAGCCACAGGAGAGGTGGAGAGAGCCTCTGCACAGAAGGGGCAGGCGCCGCTCGGCTTGTAGGCGGGACAGGGCAGGTGTCCGCGGGCTTGTCGGAGAACCTTTCGGGGTTATGGATGAAAATAAAAAGAGAACCAAGAGAAAGCATCTCACAATCCCGAAAGCGCAGCCCCTGCGGTCAGAGGCGAAAGGCAAATGTGGCTTTGACCTGCCCGGCCTCTGGGGCTTCCTGTGCCAGGCTCAGGGCCAGCTGTGTGCTTGGAATCCGTCATCAGGAAAAGGTGATGTTGGTGGCATGCTTGTCCCCTGAGGACGGAGATGTCTGTGTTTAATACATTTCAGAACAAAGTCTGGGAGCATTACTCTTCCAAATGTACTTAAATGTCTCAGCTTCAACCATGTGGAAAATTTCCCATATAACCTAAGGATACCAGGCAGGGAACTGAGTGCAGCATGCATGCCAACCTGGCTCCATTTCACCTCTGGGTACGCAGAGGCTTTGGAAATTGGAAACCTTCACTCAGGCATCATGGACCCTCCCTGTACCAGGCATGCCCTGTGGTCGACACTGGGGATGGAGACACAAATGAAGAGAAAGCCCCTTTGCTCATGGGCGAGTGCTCTAGTAGAGGGTTCGAATGACGCGTGAGCCTCAGCAAGAAAGGAGCTCAGCTCTAAGGCAGCAGCACGCAGGGAAGGCCACAGCATCTGTGGGTAGGCACGTGCCTTAGGCAGGGCAAAAAATGCACACCTATGCTGGTGCAGGGCCAAAAATGCACACCTTTGCAGCTGGTCCCATGGTAAGTACCGGTCCCATCACAGAGGGACCTGTCCTTATCATGGGACCAGCTGCAAAGACTCCGAGCAGGGCCATGTGGGTGAAGAGGGCAGGCAGTCCAAAGATCCTTAGAGACTGGAGAAGCTGAGTGTGCAACAGAACCGAGAGAAGGTGAGTGTGGCCAAGGGGGCAGTGCCAGGAGTGCCATGCGATATGCCTGCAGAGAGCCACGAAGGGGCCACATCACAGCTCCCCTCGAAGGTGCCGCTGATGTGCCAGTGTGGCGACAAGCCACGTCCAACCACATGATGACAGGACTGAGTTGTTCTGTAAAAAGCTCTTGCCAACGACTCCACAGAAAGTGGATAGGAAAGGGGACATGAATCCATCCATTTACTTATTCTTCCTTTAACTAAATCCACGCATTCACTGATTCTTTCCTTAACAAAATGTCAGCTCAGTTTAGTGATCAACAGGGGTTTGTGACAATCAGGACCACATCCCAGTAAATACAGTGCTCACCGTTGGTGAGTGGAGGGCACTCACGCGTGAGCCCGCGAGTCATACCCGTGCACGCGTGTCCTTCTATAGTTGAGTTGAAAGCTCTGGAAGCACAGCGAAGTCACCAGGAGCCTCACTCTGGGAAATCAGGAGGCCGCACAAGGATCTGCCCTGGAGCCGAGTCCACTGGGCTGCGAGCCTGCATTTTTATTGAACTGAATGTGCATCAGTGCAGCAGCAGGCACAGCCAAAGGGCTGAGAAGGGCTCAGAGCCCCACAGAGTGTAGACATGAGGGAGGCACTGAAGACAGGTGAGGCTGGTAAGGAATCTGGGGACAAAGAAAGTCTTAGCACCGGCCGGGCGTGGTGGCTCACGCCTGTAATCTCAGCACTTTGGGAGGTCGAGGCGGGTGGATCACAAGGTCAAGAGATCGAGACCATCCTGGCAAACATGGCGAAACCCCGTCTCTACTAAAAATACAAAAAATAGCTGGGCATGGTGGCACGTGCCTGTGGTCCCAGCTACTCGGGAGGCTGAGGCAGAAGAATCGCTTGAACCCAGGAGGCGGAGG
>CAUYQU010076073.1:0-29808 GCA_963574635.1 Cheracebus regulus | reverse complement strand
ATCATTTTTGATGGCTGCATAATATTCCATGGTATATATATGCCACATTTTCCCTGTCCAGTCTATCATTGATGGGCATTTGGGTTGGTTCCAGGTCTTTGCTGTTGTAAACTGTGCTGCAATGAACATTCGTGTGCATGTGTCCTTATAGTAGAATGATTTATAATCCTTTGGATATATACCCAGTAATGGGATTGCTGGGTCAAATGGAATTTCTATTTCTAGGTCCTTGAAGAATCGCCACACTGTCTTCCACAATGGTTGAACTAGTTTACACTCCCACCAACAGTGTAAAAGAAGTTTTACTAATCTTAATTTTTAATATGCATATATGCAACTATTAGTAGAATTTAATAATAATTTAATTAAATGAGTTAATATATGTCATACATTTGTAATAGTACCTTATCACCTCACACTTAGTATGTGTTAAATGAAGGTCAACTTTTATTAACAGCAAATAAGTAAATAAAATAACTAGAGTATAATAAAACTTTCTAATAATAAGATTATCAGTCCAAACTTTAAGGAATATTTTTATCATATTTATAGAAAACAATGTATTTTGAGTTTAATAAAACATGAAAACATTTTTAAAAACAGAACATGAAAAGATTTTTTTTAACAAAATTAAGTATTTTCTAAATTAAGTAAGATGTTGTAATATTAAGCCGGATTTGTCTGCTTAAAATAATTAAGTTGTTAATGTGTATCAGACATATAGAGAGGCCACTAAGGTAGGATTAATTAAATTACAGCTTGCAATGTATTACCTCATTCAAGATAGTAAGATGTAATTAGTTGACTTCACTGGGAATTTTGAATTTATATTCCTAATAAAAAATGTTATGTAATTCAAACCAAAATCTGCCTAAAATCAAAATGTCATTTAGAAGATTTGCAGATGACTACTAAAGTCAATGGACATCATCCCTAAGGAAGTTCTCAGACAAAGAAGTTATAGTGAAGAGCTTTCTGGGCATTATTTCAGCCTGAGGGAACTATGTGACCAAGCAGCATAGAGTCTAAGATATTGGTCTTCTTATATAAGGGCCAGTAATAAATCCTTGTACTTGCATATGCCATGTACTTGGCCCATTATATCAGAGAAGATGTAAATTTGTTGACTACAAACATGAACAAACATCCATTGACCAAAAAACTGTAACACGCAATCAATCTGATGAAAAATCCAAAAGGGGACTTTCTTTTAAAAAAAGACATGAAGGGCTTTAGATCACAGACAAGTTCCATTAGGTCCTCAAAATACAAATTTATCTACAAAGCACAGGGAAGTCTTTAGAAGTGCACAGCCTGAAGTTGATTACTTGTTTGTTCATATTTTCAAATTAGGTGGTCTAATATATCCTACAACAAATTTTCAAAGACATATGCGTGGCTGGTATGTATGGGCTGGTTATTGTTCAAAGTCCAGATACATACATAGTGTGTATTGAACTATTTATGTATTTAACTTCTGTACTGCTTTCAAGCAAACTGTACCTTTTAATTGTATCATTTATAGAGGAATAGGCTAGGAAGTTTAGATTGCATTTGGCATTTTATTCCAAGATTAGGAGGAACACCAATATTCTCAGTTTATGGATTTAAAAATTAGAAAGAACTGATTTTAAAACTCAATTTAAAAAAAAATTACTTAATTGACAAATTGTCATTGTACATATTTATGAGGTACGATTTGATGTTTCAATACGTATCTATGCTGCGTAATGACCCATCAGGGTAGTTAGTGTATCTTCCAATCCATGCACTTACCCTTTCTTTGTGATGGGAACATTCGAAAGGCTATCTTCTAGCTATTTTGTAATACATAATATTAAACTGTAAACCTTAGTAACCTACTGTGAAATGAAACACCAACATTTACTCTTTCTATCTAATTGTATCTATTGATCAACCTTTCCCCATCCTCTACTCTCCCCTTCCCTCTACAGTCTCTGGTAACCATTGTTTTACTCTCAGCTTCTAAGATATCAACCTCTTTAATTTTAGATTCCATGCATGAATGAGATCATGCAGTAGTTGTCTGTCTGTCTCTAGCTTCTTTCACTTAACATGATGTCCTGCAGATTTATTCATGTTGCCACAAATAACAGCATTTCATTCTTTATGATGGTTATATAGTATTCCATTGAGTATAAATACTATCTTTTCTTTATCTATTCATCCCTTGTTAGATTTTTAGGCTGATTCTATATCTTAGCTATTATACATAGTGCTGTAATAAATATGAAAGTGCAGATATTTCTTTGACATAATAATGTCATTTTCTTTGAATATATTACCAGTGGGGGATTGCTGGATCATATGGTAGTTCTATTTCTCATTTTATGAGAAACTTCTATACTGGTTTCCATAATGTCTCTTCTAGTTTACAATGTGTGTATGCGTTCCCTTTTTCACATATTCTTACCAACAATTGTCTTCTTTTCCCTTTTTGATAATAGCCATTCTAACTAGAATAAAGTGGTTTCTCATTGTGGTTTGGATCTGCATTTCCCTGATGAGTAGTGATGTTGAGTATTTTTTTTATATACCTGTTGTTTGTCTTCTTTTGAGGCATGTCTATTAAGTTATTTTGCCCATTGTTAAATCAGATTATTTGTTCTTTTGCTATTAAATCTCTTATGTATTCTGAATATTAATCCTTTGTTAGATGTATAGTCTGCAAATATTTTCTCCCATTTGTAGGCTGTTTCTTCAACTTGGCTAATAGCTTCCTTTTCTGTGTAAAAGCTTTTGAGTTTGATGTAATCAAATCAGTCCATTTTTAGTTTTGTTGCCTGTGCTTTAGAGATTTTGTTTTTGGAAAAATCCTTGCCCAGCCCAATGCTGTAAAGCATTTCTCCTGTGTTTTCTAATAGTTTCATATTTTCAGATTTTACATATAAGTATTTGATTCATCCTGAGTTGGTTTTGTATATGGTGAGAGTTGGGGTCTAGTATCATACTCTTCTTCATGTAAATATCCAATTTCCCAGCACTGTTTGTTGAAGAGATTGTCTTTTCCTCACTGCGTGCTCTTGCTAACTTTGTTGAAAATTAGTTCAAGGTAGATGCGTGAATTTATTTCTGGGCTCTCTACTGTGTTTGATCTATTCGTATGTCTGTTTTAATGCCAGTATCATGCTCTTTTGGTTACTTTACTTTTGCAGTCTATGTTGAAGTAAGGTAGTGTGATGCCTCTAGCTTTGTTACAATTGCTTAGGATTGCTTTGGCTATTCAGTGTCCTTTGTAGTTCCATATATATTTTAGAAGCAGTTTCTTTTGTGAAGAATGTCACTGGTATTTTGATAGGGATTGTATTAAATGCACAGATTGCTTTGGGTAGTACAGCCACTTACCAATACGATTTTTTCCAATTTGTAAACATGGGACATATTTCCATTTATTTCTGTCCTCTTCAATTTCTTTTATCAAAGCTTTATACTTTTCAGTTTATAGATCTTTCACCTTCTTGGTTAAGTTGATTCCTATGTATCTTATTTTTTTATAGCTATTGTATATGAAGTTGTTTTCTTGAATTCTTTTTCAGATAGTTTACTATTAGTGTATACACATACTACTGATTTTTGCATGTTGATTTTACATCCTGAAATTTCACTGATTTTATTAGTTCCAACCATTTTTCATGATAGAATATTTAAGGGTCTCTATAAAGAAATTTAAGATAGAAACTAAAAACAATTTAAAGGGTCAATAAAATAAAGGGTTGGATTTTTGAATAGCTAAAATTCACTAATCTAACTAAACTAAGAAAAAGGGAGGAAAGACTCAAATAAAATCCGATGAAAAATGCATCATTACGACTGACACCACAGAAATACAAAAAATGATGAAAGACTATTAAGAACAACTACATGCCAACACAGGAGAAACGTACACATTTCTGGATACATACAATCTGCTAGGATCAAATTTTGTAGAAATACAAAATCTGAACAGATCAAAAATTACTAAGAAAATTGAATCAGTAACAAAAAGTCTTCCATCAAAGAGAATCTCAAGGTCTGAAGAACTCACTGCTGAATTCTACCAAAAATTTTAAAAGAACTAATAGCAATTTTCCTCAAAGTATTTCAGAAAATTGAACAGAATGAAATATTTCCAAATTTATTTTACAAGGCTACCATTACCTTCATTTCAAAATCAGACAAGGATGCTGGCAGGCAGGCAAGGAGGGATGGAGGGAGGGAGGGAGGGAGGAGAAAGGATGAGAGAAAGAAAGAGCAAGAGAGAAAGAAAAAGAAAGAAAGAGAGAAAGAGAGAGAGAGAAAGAAAGAGAGAAAAAGGAAGGAAGGAGGGAAGGAGGGAAGGAGGGAAGACTAACTACAGGCTAATTTCGATGAGGAACACAGACACAAAAATTTTCAGCAAGATACTAGGAAATTCAGTCCAACAGCATATTGAAAAGATCATTCACTGTGATCAAGTGGAAATCATCCCAGTCATGCAATGATGATTTAACATACACAGACAAATACATATGATATATAACACATTAACAGAAAGACAAAAGCATATGATAATTTCAATAAATGCAGAAAAAACATTTTTGACAAAATTCAACATCCCTTCATGCCAAAAAAAAGTAAGCAAAAAATTACAGCTTTCCCTGTAAGATCCGGAATAAGACATGGATGCCTGATATCACCATTTCTATTCAGCATACTACTGAAAGTTCTAGCGTTATTAGGTATGAGAAAGTAATAAAATGTGTCCACATTAGAAAGGAGTAAGTCAAACTGTTCCCTTTCACAGACAACATAATATATAGAGATATTCAAATGTTTCTGACTTCAAAACTATTGAAGATGTTAGTGCTGCTTATATTATCTCCTGAGCATATGATGGTCAGTATTGAACTTCTTTACCCCCTTGAGTTTAAGCATAGCTTTATGATTGGTTATAGCTAAATAAATCTATGCAGATGGAATGTATGTCACTTAAAGATGGAAGCAATTAATTGCTGATGGAAGCCCCTCCAAGGCTGTTCTCTTATCTTTCTCTCTCTTTTTTTTTTTTTTTTTTTTGACGAGATATCCTTCTGTGACCTGGGACAGAGTTCAGTGGCACAAACATGGCTCACTAAAGTCTTGACCTTCTGGGTTCAAATGATTCTCCTGTCACAGACGCCTATGTTTCTGGTACCACAGGCATGTGCTACCAGACTCAGCTATTTTTTTTTATGTAGAGATGGGGTCTCATTTTGTTGCCCAAGCTGGTCTCAAATTTCTGGCCTCAAGTGATCCTCCCACCTTAGCCTTCCTAAGTGCTGGAATTACAGGTGTGAGGCACTGTGTCTGTCCTAAGGTTCTATTCAATGCAGTAGCAATCCTTGATTGGAATTGATGTTGGAATTGCAAAACTGCACTATCCTTTGCTTAATGGTTGCCTTGGAATGTCATCTGAAACTGCAGTTTCCTGATATGAGTAAGAAATAAATCCTAACATAATCTACCATACTCTGATGAATAAAAAACAAATTCAATCTTACCCCAACAGGCTACACTGTTAGAAAATCAAGCTGAAAGTTACCAAGCTGAAGATAATTAATATTTTCACCTACAAATCAAACTTAAACATTATTATGTATGTTCCCAGACCTAATTACATATGTCCAAGTTTGGTAAAATTTCTCTAGTATCAGTCATCTCATCTTTTTTGGATGTTCCACAGTAGTAGCTCAAGCTCAGCAAATACAAAATTAGACCATCGTTTCTGTCTACCCTTAAACCTATATCATCTTCTTAATCATATCTATGGGGAACTAGGGAGCAATCCTGCTTATTACCTCTTCAATTCTCACCACCTCTGAACACCTTTATGGAAACTCATGTGAATTTTGAACATGAATCTATCATTGTCTGTTTCCTTATGGCACTACTAAGTTTGGACCTGCATCTCTGGAGTATAACTAGGTTAGTTGCAACCTCCCAAACTCTGAATTAGCCCCTACCCTTGTCATTCAAGATATCACTCTAAACTTCAAATCTGCTCATGCATAAGGTACTTTAATGAATGCTGGTTATAGCACCCCTATGCTTCTCTACCCGGCACTTCAGAACTTCCAATGCAATTACGTAATTTCTTTGTAGACATTTCAGTCTTCTTTTTCCACCAAGCTGTGATTTGCTGGAGGACAGAAACTATGGATCCATCTTTGTAGTGTCAGATCTCAATCCTCCCCCACCTATCTTATACTTGTTCCCAGCCTCACCTCTTGTCAAGTGGAGACAAAACGTGAATACCTAAAAACACCATAATTTATGCTGACTCAAATAAGGTGCTCTCAGAGATGTTTCTAGAACTTTGTGACTAATTTTCCAATTCCTATTTATCACTTCAAAGCTGAAGTATTGTCACATTTTTTTTAGTAGAATTGCTCAGAAATAGTTTCTGTTGTTAAGTTCAGGATTTGTATAATTTAATCAAGTATATGTAATGCATTAAAAATGTGGAATTTAGGGTATACCCAATCTAAGCAACTTGTTTGTATTTGTCTACAAAGCACACACACATTTATCTTATATAATTTTGAAAACAGTTTGGGAAACGAATTTTTCATTTTTTTCCTATTAAAAATAATGAATTTTGCCAAGCACCAAGAAGAAATTGCAATGTTTCAAATAAAACACCATTGCTAGTACCATTGCAAGCCAAATAGCATGCATATATATATATATATATATATATATATATATATATAATATAAATAGCATCTCAATATATATATATATATTGAGAGAGAGAGGTAATAGAGAGACTTATTGTCACAACTTTGTGATGAACTTGCAAAATGATCTTACTAAGAAAAGAATTTTAATAAAAAAGTACAAAATTTTAAAATTATTGATGTTTAATAGGATTTGTTCTAAAAAATTGCTTTTATATTTTCTTTATGAAAATCACAGAGAAACACTTTTGCTATGATAGAATTTTATACACAGTCATTAAAATCTGATAAGATGGCTCCTGCTAAGTGAACTTTGCCAAAATTAATTGAGTAAGATGCACCTGCTGGTTTGAAAGGCCAGCTGTAACAGTATATGAAAAAATGAGAGAGAGGATGTGCCGAGTGTATATGTCACAGAGACTGGGGATATTCAATTAATATTTTTACTTATTAGAAAAGATGAAGCAATTGATGTTCCTAGTGATATTTTAAATGCCAGTGATATTGATTCTGAATAATTGCTGTCTTTATCTGTACATTATTTTGCACAGGTAAGCGAAGTCAATTTAGAGACCATTATAGTTGAAGTATGAAACAAAATGACTAAAGAACCTACTGTAGTAGCTTTCAAAATCGGTATTCAGAATATGCAAATGATTAATAAGAATGTACATACAATGATGAGTATATGATATTTTAAAGCTGACAATTTAATGAGTAAACAAGACAAAATAAAATATTATTGTACAATTTTATACCAAAGATGATAAGGCAAGAAGTGTCTGATACCTGGTAGATATTTAACAAATATTTGTTAAGGACCAGGTGCGGTGACTCACTCCTGTAAACCCAACACTTTGGGAGGCCAAGGTGGGCAGATCACCTGAGGTTGGGAATTCCAGACCAGGCTGACCAACATGAAAAAACCCTGTCTCTACTAAAAATACAAAATTAGCTGGGCATGGTGGGACATGCCTGTAGTTCCAGCTACTCAGGAGACTGAGGCAGGAGAAACTTGAACCCAGGAGGTGGAGGCTACAGTAGTTGTGCCATTGCACTCCAGCCTGGCTATCAGAGTGAGATTCCATCTCTAAAAATAAAATAAAATAAAATAAAAATAAATGAATATTTGTTAAATGAATGAATGGATATAAAGGACTTTGATAGAAAGTCGAACAGAAGAATGTTCAAGAGATCTCAAACATCTGTATATACGGAAAGGTAAATTTTTTTAAAACCCATAAATCTTAAAAAAAAAAAAAAAAAACAACAAAAAGTTTGCAATCTATCCATCTGACAAAGGGCTAATATCCAGAATCTACAAATAATGTAAGCAAATTTACAAGAAAAACACAACCCCATCAAAAAGTGGGTGAAGGATATAAACAGACACTCCTCAAAAGGAGACATTCATGCAGCCAACAAACATATGAAAAAAAGCTCATCATCACTGGTCATTAAATGGAAATCAAAACCACATTGAGATGCAATCTCACACCAGTTAGAATGGCGATCATTAAAAAATCAGGAGACAACAGATGCTGGAGAGGATGTGGAGAAACAGGAACATTTTTACACTGTTAGTGGGAGTGTAAATTAATTCAACCACTGTGGAAGACAGTGTGGTGATTCCTCAACGATCTTGAACTAGAAATACCATTTGAACCAGCAATCCCATTACTTGGTATACACTCAAAGGACTGTAAAGCATTCTGTTATAAAGACACATGCACATGTATGTTTATTGCAGCACTGTTCACAATAGCAAAGACTTGCAACAAACCCAAATGCCCACTGATGATAGACAGGATAAAGAAAATGTGGGACATACACACCATGGAATACTATGCAGCCATAAAAAAGGATGAGTTCATGTCCTTTGTAGGGACATGGATGAAGTTGAAAATCATCATTTTCAGCAAACTGACACAAGAACAGAAAACCAAACACTGCATGTTCTCACTCATAAGTGAGAGTAGAACAATGAGAACATGTGGTCACAGGGAGGGAAGCATCACACACCAGGGCTTGTCAGAGGTTGGGGGACTAGGGAAGGGATGGCATTAGGAGAAATACCTAATATCGATGAGAGTGATGGATGCAGGAAGTGACCATGGCATATGTATAACTATGTAACAAACATGCACAGTCTGCACATGTACCCCAGAATTTAAAGTATAATTTAAAAAAAACTAAAATATTTAAAAATATATTTATAGTCATAGTATGATAAATTAATTATTCATTTCCACAAAGTGGTCACTATATTTTGGTTCTCTCCATAAATAAAAATGATCTAAACTAAAAGGTTTACTACTATATCTTCTTTTCTTCCTTTGCTATAATTTTTCTGGTGAGTGTGTATAATATGTTTGTATGTTTGTGTACCATATATATTTAATTTTATTGTATATATTAATATAATATATATCACTCATATATATGAGTGTATATATGTTTTATATATGTGTATATATATACAACATACATATATGTGTGTGTGTGTATATATATGTATATATTGTTGTATATATATATGTATATATATGTATATATTGTTGTATATATATATATATATACACACACACATCCATACACATAAAATCTCCTCTAAGAGAACAGCAGAATAGAGAAAGAAAAAAAAAAGCAAAAGCACAAAAGAAATTATCCAGATAGATACCATGGGTTACGGTATCTACTGTTTTCTCCCTAGAGATAATCATATCTTTCTAAACTTACATATAAATTAATAAATCCACCAAGTAAGAAATAGGCACAAATCTCTATTATATGTAAAACATAAATTTACACAAGCCATACTATAAATGTTTGCATTGCTAATATGCAGATAAAAATATAACTTCTGTCAGATATCTAAGAAGATAAAGTCCCCTTGTTCTTCCATCTTGATTAATTATTTTCTTTTTTGAGAACATATGGTACAGAAAATAAGAACTTCCCATGGTTGTGAAACTATTTAGCTCATCTCATCAGACATGAAAATTTGTGCATTATGACCAGGACACTTGAAAATAATTATGGTATTAATGGTGGAAGAAATGAGTTTAAATAAAATTTAGTTTTATTTAGGTCAGATTCATACTGACCTAGAGACAAACACCAGCTTCAGTTTACTCAGTCTTCCTTTGGCAACTTTTCTGTCAAGTATATGAACATTATATATTATTCTGGTAATATCTAGTAGTGTTTTGGCCTGAACAAATCAATTATTCCTATGAGTAACACAATAGTTGCCAAATAACTTAAAATGTAGATCTATTAGCTAGGCAATCACATACAAACCCACACCGACTGCTTTATATTACATTATTAAATTGAAAAAGTATTCCATTAACACAATGCATTACTATCAAAGATTTGGCACATATGAATTTCTTAAGATACTCCCAAATCTACTTCTAAATAAGAAAGTATACTAAATGATCCATAATATTTTTCATACATGAAGATCAAATATTGTTTCTGTATCAAACATTAAAATAGAAGTTACCAGAGATGTATTTTTCAAGTTTGGTTTATCCAGATATTGATAAAACACGATTCTTTATTGATAAGTGTACTACTTAATTGATATGATTGATTGAATCAAATGCCCTTTACAGTTGTACTTTCTTCTGTCATATGAATGAGGCAACAATGGCCTTGGTAAATTAATCCCACCATTGTTTACTTCTTCACGGAAGGCTAAGATCATTAGATCAAAAGACCAGTGGTGCCGAACACAACTTTTTACACATGCTATTGTTTCAAACGTAGCCTTGGTAAGCATTATTTTTAGCAATTTAGAGCCTAGCTGCATTACATATCTAGCAAAATTGCACTGAACATTTGTTGGTCATGATAAATCACATTCAGGGGCTATGGATGACACCGAGCCACTACTGCCCTTTGGAGTTCTCTAACCCATCGATTTCCAGTTATACTGCTGAACTACATCACCCAGACTTACAAGCTCTCTCTCATGTTCCCTTCTTCCTTGCAGCTCCCTTACCCTCTTTGCTATTTGGGTTCTGGCCTTCTGCATCTGTCTCAGAAACATTTTCTGCTATGTATGCCCCTATCACATAATCCTAATCCTAACCAATTAAGTGCTATTCCCACTTCATGACCCTGTCTTTTTCTTTGAACAGCCCTTAAATCCTCAAACTCACTGTACTTTCTCAAGTTTTAAGGGTACTGAATAAATTGTAAATATAATTGTTAAAATATTTTAATTGCAAGCTGCTGCTACCCAATTATTAGAATGATTAAAATAATAGAACTGTAAATAAAACTATTATTAATGAAAATGCCAAGTAACAGGAACTTGCATACATTACTGATAGGAAGTATTATTATATATAATATAGCCACTCTGAAAAACCATTTACCAGTCTCTTATAAAAGCAAACATATACTTTTATATGACTTAGCAATGCCACTCTTGAGTATTTACCATAGAAAATGAAAGCCTATTACTCTAGAGAATGAAACATTAATCCTATTCATGAATGTTTATAGTAGTTTTATTTATAATCATTAAAAATGGAAATAACTCAAATCTCTTTAAATGAGTGAATATCTTAATTGGCCATTGCATAACAAATTTTGGGACATTTCTATAATAGGATACTACTGGAAAATAAAAATAAGTTAACTATAAATGCAAACAACACTTGGAGGATGAATCTCAAAGATATGCTGAGTGAAAGAAGTCAATCTAAAGAACTCATGTAATGTCGGATACTATACTATACTATAATGAAAAAGAACAGATCATTTATTGATGGAGTTTGGAGTGAGGGAGGGTGTAACTGTACAGGGGTAGTGTGAAGGAAGTTTTGGTGTGATGGAAATGTTTTATATCCTAATTATAATGGTGATTACACAAATCTATATATGTAACGATTCATAAAACTCTGCACACACACAAAATCAATTTTGGCTCTGCTCCTTAAAAAAGTTAAAATTTAACTCTTTTCATTGAACAATAACTGGAAGTGGAAATATTAGAATTATATTTATATTATATTTTCTCTTAGAATTGTGTGTCTTTACTACAACATACAAGCAACTGTTGAAATATTCATTATTGTCACTGTATTTTGATAACATTCCATTACACTTAAATTTTGCTGAAACTTAAATAAGTCTCCATTCAATTTAAAACTATTCATTATCTCACAATAGATATTTAAAATTGTGAGTTATATGGCTTACATTTTAAATATGTATATTTTTATGATTCTTAATAAGTGTTGTCAATGTGTCAAATTTTTAATATATACACATTTCAATATCACTATATTTATAGTTCATTTGGCTGAATTTTTTCCATCCATCAATAATGAAGCTTGTTTCCTTAATTTCCCAAATATTTAAAATTATATTATTTTATGGAAAATTTCTTTTCTCACATGGATGACTGGAGAAGACATTTAACTGGGTTTTCTGCTTCTATTCCTGCCCTCATCTCTGCTGTATTTCCCTCTCACCACAGCAGTCAGAGTGACCATGTCCAAATGTGTCAGATCATGCTACTCCTCTGCTCAAAGCTCTGCACTAACTCCCCATTTCAAGATCAAAATTAAAGTGTTTGAGATGATCTCTGAGGTTCTGACTCCTACTTGCTTATCTGACATAATTCCCTATTATTATTACTCTTTTAACTGCACCCCAGACACACTCCTGATCATGCACTAGCAACTTCTTTTTTCTAGAACTTTCTTCCCCAAACATTTGTCACTGCTAATTGCCTTACACCCTCAAATCTTCGATTAAATACCACTTTCTTGTGAGTTCTCTTCTGACCAACTTGCAAACAATTGGTATAAAAGTGATAAACTCTGTGGATTTGGGGTGGAAAGTTCTGTAAATGTCTATTAGGTTTGCTAGGTCCAGAGCTGAGTTCAAGTCTTAGATAACCTTGTTAATTTTCTGTCTTGTTGATTTGTCTAACCTTGACAGTGGAGTGTTCAAGTCTCCCACTACTACTGTGTGGAAGTCTAAGTCTCTTTGTAGGTCGTTAAGAACTTGCATTATGCATCTGTGTGCTCCTCTGTTGGGTGAGTATATATTTAGGATAATTAGCTCTTCTTGTTGCATCATTTTACCATTACGTAATGCCATTCTTTGTCTCTTTTGATCTTTGTTGATCTTTGTTGGTTTAAAGTCTATTTTAACAGAGACTAGAAATGCAACTCCAGCTTTTTCTTGCTCTCCATTTACTTGGTAAACCTCCCTCGATCCCTTTATTTTGAGCCTATGTCTATCCTTGCACATGAGATGGATTTCCTGGATAGAGCACACCGATAAGTTTTGACTTTTTATCCAATTTGCCAGTCTGTGTCTTTTGATTGGGGCATTTAGCCCATTTACATTTAAGGTTAATATTGTTAGAAATGGATAAATTCCTGGACACTTGCCTCCTCCCAAGGCTAAACAAGGAAGAAAGTCGAAACCCTGAATAGACCAATAACAAGGGCTGAAGTTGAGGAAGCAATTAATAGCCTACCACCCAAAAAAAGCCCCAGTCCAGATGAGTTCACAGCCGAATTCTACCAGACAGACAAATAGGAGCTGATACCACTCCTGAAACTATTCCAAACAGTCCAAAAGGAGGGAATCCTTCCCAAATCATTTTATGAGACCAATATTATCCTGACACCAAAACCCGGTAGAGGCTCAACAAGGAAAGAAATGTTGAGGCTGATATCTATGATAAACAAAGAAGCAAAAATCTTCAATAAAATACTGGCAAGTCGATTGAAACAGTACATCAAAAAGCTTATTCATCACCATCAAGTAGGCTTCATCCTGGGGATGCAAGGCTGGTTCAACATATGCAAGTCTATAAACTTACTCCACCACATAAGCAGAATCAAAGACAAAAACCACAAGATTATCTCAATAGATGCAGAGAAGGCCTTCAACAAAATTCAACAGCCTATATGCTAAAAACTATCAATAAACTAGGTATGGATGGAACATACCTCAAAATAATAAAAGCTATTTACAACAAACCCGCTGCCAGTATCATACAGAATGGGCAAAAACTGGAAGCATTCTCTTTGAAATCTGGCACTACACAAGGATGCCCTCTCTCACCACTTCTATTCAATATAGTATTGGAAGTTCTAGCCAGAGCAATCAGGCATGAAAAAGAAATAAAGTGTATTCAATAAGGAAAGGAGAAAGTCAAATTGTCTCTCTTTGCAGATAACATGATTGTATATTTAGAAGAAGACTCCATTGTCTCAGTCCAAAATCTCCTGAAACTGAGAAGCAACGTCAGCAGTCTCAGGATACAAAATCAATGTGCAGAAATCACAAGCATTCCTATACACCAATAACAGACTTAAAGAGAGCCAAATCAAGAATGAGCTGCCATTCACAATTGCTACAAAGAGAATAAAATATCTAGGAATATAACTAACAAAGGATATAAAGGACCTCTTGAAGGAGAACTACAAATCACTGCTCAATGAAATAAGAGAGGACACAGATGGAAAAACATTCCATGCTCATGGTTAGGAACAATCAATATCGTGAAAATGGCCATACTGCCAAAAGTAATTTATAGATTCAATGCTACCCCCATTAAGCTATCTATGACCCTCTTCATAAAACTGGAAAAAAACCTCCTTAAACTTCATATAGAACCAAATGAGAGCCCTCATAGCCAAGTCAATTCTAAGCAAAAAGAACAAAGCTGGAGGCATCACTCTATCCAACTTCAAACGATATTAAAAGGCTACAGTAATCAAAACAGCATGGTACTGGTACCAAAACAGAGATAGACCAATGGAACAGAACAGAGGCCTCAGAAGCAACGCCACACATCTACAACTACCTGATCTTTGACAAACCTGACAAAAACAAGCAATGGGGAAAGGATTCCCTGTTTAATTAATAGTGTTGAGAAAACTGGCTAGCCATGTTCAGAAAACAGAAACTGGACCCCTTCCTGAAACCTTACACTAAAATTAACTCCAGATGGATTAAAGGCTTAAACATAAGACCTAACACCATAAAAACCCTAGAAGAAAACCTAGGCAAAACCATTCAAGACATGGGCATAGGCAAGGACTTCATGACTAAAATGCCAAAAGCATTGGCAACAAAACCCAAAATAGACGAATGGGATCTAATCAAACTCCAGAGCTTCTGCACAGCAAAAGAAACTTTTATTACAGTGAACTGGCAACCAACAGAATGGGAAAAAAATTTTGCAATCTACCCAACCGACAAAGGGCAAATATCCAGAATCTACAAAGAACTTAAACAAATTTACAAGAAAAAAATAAACAACCCCATCAAAAAGTGGGTGAAGGGTATGAACAGACACTTTTCAAAAGAAGACATATATGAGGCCAAAAAATATATGAAAAAATGCTCATCATCACTGGTCATTAGAGAAATGCAAATCAAAACCACATTGAGATTACCATCTCACACCAGTTAGAATGGCAATCATTAAAAAATCTGGAGACAACAGATGTTGGAGAGGATGTGGAGAAATTGGAACACTTTTACACTGTTGGTGGGAGTGTAAATTAGATCAACCATTGTGAAAGACAGTGTGGCAATTCCTCAAGGATCTAGAAATAGAAATTCCATTTGACCCAGCAATCCCATTACTGGGTATATATGCAGAGGATTATAAATTATTCTATTATAAAGACACATGCACATGTATTTTCTGTGCACTGTGGCACTGTTTATAATAGCAAAGACCTGGAACCAACCCAAATGCCCATCACTGACAGACTGGACAAGGAAAATGTGGCACATAAACACCATGGAATACCATGCAGCCATAAAAATCAATGAGTTTGTGTCCTTGGTGGGGACTTGGATGAATCTGGAAACCACCATTCTCAGCAAACTGACACAAGAACAGAAAATCAAACACTGCATGTTCTCACTCATAGATGGGGGTTGAACAATGAGAACACATGGACACAGGGAGGGGAGCATCACACACGTGGGTCTGTTGAGGGGGACTAGGGGAAGGAAAGCAGCGGGTAGGGTCTTAGGGAGGGATAAAATGGTGAGAAATGCTAGATATAGGTGATGGAGGCAGTAAACCACATTGCCATGTATCTACCTATGCAACAATCCTGCATGTTGTGCACATGTACCCCAGAACCTAAAGTGCAATGAAATATATAAAAATAAAAAATAAATAAAATTGGCAAATGCATTCACTTATCATTTGCTGATTTTCTCACATTGTTTTACTATCTTCTATTGTTATTAGTCTATCTTATATTAACATAAAATTATTTATGCTCTTTATTTTTACTTGTTGTTTTTGTCTCTATTTACTTCAATGTAATCTCCATGAGAACAGACAGTTATCTGTTTTATTCGCTGATGTTTTCAAGTACTTAATACAGTTCCTGACATATAGAAGGTGATCAATACATATTTGTTCAATGAAGGAGAAGAATTCATAAATTAATTTGTGCAACAACTATTTTCTGTATGCACATAAAAATAATTCATGATCCAATATTTCTTGATGTGTTTATAAAAAGAAAAATGTAATTTTTCTCCTTAAAATGTTTGTCAGGAAAATAAACCCTGAGTTTAAAATAAAATATAATAATATAAATGACCACTCAGTCTTAAATATTGAGGCATATTTCAAGTTCCTTTTTGACCCACTTATGCCTAGTGTTCCATTATTGGAACACTAAGCATGTGGGAGGTATTTATATCCTACTGCTCAAGGTCATTGCCAAGGTCTGATTGCAAAAATTCAAAGAATTGCAACCTCAGGCATAAATAGGTTAATTGTGATTGTATATGCTTTTAATATATTATTATATGCTTTAATATATTTAATTTCATACAAATGTATGACTTGGCTCTTTTATCTTTGTCCTAAACAAAAATTTACCTATTTTCTTTTTTCAAATTTCAGTTATGTTTTCAATTTTCTTCTATCCATTGGATTCCAATAAATGAATATAAAGTGTCATGTAGTCTAATCATACACAATTACTCAGTCCCCAGTTAATGCAGAGATCATTGAAAAGTGTACGCATTAATGCATTTTAATTACTATTTCGTACATACAACCAAGCTCACAGCAGAAACAGAAGATAAGAAGCAAAGAAGACGTTTTGGATACAGTTTGTAAGATTAGATACACAACTACAGGAGGTAGATATTTCTAATATTTATCTGAGCTGTACCATTAAGTTAGTTAAATTTTATTAACTAAAGACTAGCAAATTATACTGTCCGGTTTAAAGAATGTCTGAGTTGTAGTGCATGATAAAATATTTCCCAAATTATGTCAAATATATCTGTGTAAACTTAAGACTAAAATTTGTAACACTACTAAATGTCAAAGTTAAATCTCTACTAACATCAAAGTTAATGTAATCAATTTACAAATCGGTTGTCCTTACATTATCTAAAACATAGAAAGTTTCATCATCCATCTCCGAATATCTGCCCTCTTAAATAGAAACCCAAATTACATGCTGCCTTTTAATAAATTGGAGCCCTATCTCCTCTAAACCATCTCCTCTCCCCAGTCGTTTTACGTCTATTCTGAAACAGCAACTCCATACAGTACTCTATGTGAGTATACAGGAGAGAGTATGGAAACTTCAGTTTTTCATGCTCCCATTGATTCAGAGCATAGAAGCAGAATTACCACAGCAGATTAGAGACTCAGTAGATGTTTAACAAGAATCACTGACTACGTTGGAAACTTACTTTTTGTTTTTGGTGTGGGATTGAGAAATTTATTTTGCCATTACTCAATGAAGAGAGACATGGCGTAAAGGGATCCACATGAACTGATTACTAAAAATTTTTGACTTGGAGTAGGTTTTACTTTTTTAAGTGATGTGGAAAAAAGAAACAGCAATATTTATAAATAAATGCTACAAAAATAGAGAATAGAAGCATTGTCCTGAATACTGAAATAAAATATGATTTAGAAAATCGTATACTGCATTAAGAAGAAAAAACCTTTTGCCATATTCAAGAACATACAATGTCTATGAAATGAAAAGAGAAAAACACCAATAGAAAAAAAAAAACTTAGATAAAACGATAACAGAAACCAGTTGTGACTCACGTCTGCAATTCCAGCACTTTAGGAGGCTGAGGAGGAAGAATCACATGAGCCCAGGAGTTTGAGACCAGCCTGAGCAACATAATGGGACCTCATCTCCTCCCAAATTTTTTAAATTAGCCAGGTGTGGTGATGCACCCTGTAGTGCCAGCTATTTCAGAACCTGAGATGGGAAAATCACTTGGGTCCAGGAGTTTCAGGTGGCAGTGAGCTATGATTGTGCCACTGTATTTCAGCCTGGGTGACAGAATAAGGCTTTGTCACAAACAATCAAACACCAATCAACCAAACAAAAAGATAGATAACAGAATGAAGTGAAAAAGGAGAAAAGTGACATCAGTTAGAATTTATGGACAAATAAAAATTAGAATGAAATTTATATAAGACTCAGATAAAAGCACAATTAATATTGAAAATAAATAAACATTTTAAAAATGCAAATTGGAGGGACTTTCTAATACCAACACAAAATCAGGCCAGACATGGTGGCTCACTCCCACTCTTGTAATTGCAGAACTTTGGGTGGCTGAGTCAGGAGGATCACTTGAGCCCAGGAGTTCACAACCAGGCTGGGCAACATCATGAGATTCCATCTATACAAAATTTTTTAAATTAGCTGGATGTGTTGGCTGCTCTCAATTACTCATGAGGCTGAAGTGGGAGGATCCCTTGAGCCTGGGAAGTTGAGGCTGCAATGAGCTGTGATTATTCCACTGCACTACAGCCTGGATGACAGAGCAAGCCCCTATATCAAAAAAAAAAAAAAAAAAAAAATGAAAAGAAAGAAAAGAAAAAAAAGAAAAAAGAAGAAAGAAAGAAAGAAATTCTACAATTTTGAGAAAGATAAATGTTAATGGGACAGAGAATTAGCAAAACAATTTAAAAATTACATTACCCTCAGCAATATGCAATAGTGTTACAAATTTTAATAATTGTTCTAAATCATTATATTATATACATGATTTCAAATGCTACTTCTAAAACTAAGAATTGGAACTACAAAAGGCATTGAGGCAATGAGAGCAGTAAATATAATATCTTATTTAAGAATTTTGTATATACTCTTTTATTAAGGGATCCAGTAAAAAGGATATTTCATTATTGACTCTTAGACCTAGAATATAAAATACAACATTAAGAAAATGAGTCGAAAGAAAGAAATCCTCAAAATAAAATATAGTATGTACCATTTATGAGAAACAAATTCATTCAGGATAGTTACAAATAAAATCATGGGACAATATGTTGGACAATATACATTTCATATAAAATGGAAAAAATTAAATTAATTCCCTTTAATATGAGGAACATTGTTAAAATTCTCACTGTTACAACTATTTACTACTGTCCCAGAGGTCTTGGTCAATCCAAAAAAAAAAAAAAGGAAATAGATATATGGAGATTAAAAAGATTTGGGAGCTGATCAACGAAAAAATATACTACCACAAAAGACAGTAACACATACAAATTTCATTGAGTGGCACTTGGACCAGGTTGCATGAGAGGTGACATCTCTCTAACCTAAGACCTTTAGAGACTAATTGTGAGGAGGCTACCATACAGAAGAGAAGGAACACAAGGAAGTTCCTAAGGAAAAAGGAAATCTGAGAGAGACTTACTTGTCCAAGATCATGGAAAGCTCCTGGGTCAGAGAGCTCTTAAGGGTAGTAGCAGCTTGGAGTTTATCACCACAAAGCTCTATCTAATCAATGCCCAGAAGATGCTATATATAATTTTACAAGTTATACAAAGTAGGCAGGCTCTAAATATTAGGTTGGTGCAAAGTAATTGAGGTTTTTGCCATTGAAAGTAATGACAAAAGCCACAGTTACCTTTGCACCAATCTAAAAGTTGAAAATCTTCTTTATGAACTATTTTAAAAACAATTATGTATGTAAAACTTTTAGTGTGGTACTAGCTGGTGTTTGAGCTAACAGATATCAGCCTGCAGTTAAGAAATACCAATGTAGGGGCCAACATGCAGAGGCCTTTTTTTGCCTCACTTATATAACAAGATTTAAGAATTGGAAGATAAGTTAGTTATTCTAACCATATGTGGAGAAACATGATTATCTAGCAAGTAAATGCATAGAATGAACAGGTAAAATACTGAATTAATACAAGAATTCCACAAGGTTGCAGATTACAAGATTGATGCCCAACATTCAATGCCATTTTTTTTTACATTATACTTTAAGTTCTGTGGTATATGTGCAGATAGTGCAGGATTGTTAAATAAGTATACACATGCCATGGTGGTTTGCTGCATCCATCCCACCATCATCTACATTAGTATTCTCCTAATGCTATCCCTCCCCAATCTCCCCACCCCCTGCCATCCCTTCACTAGCTCTCCCGTGCCCCTAACAGGCCCTGGTATGTGATGTTCCTTTTCCTGTGTCTGTGTTCTCATTGTTCAACACCCACTTATGAGTGAGAACATGCAGTATTTGGTTTTCTGTTCTTGTGTCAGTTTGTTGAGAATGATGGTTTCCATCTTCATCCATGTCCCTGCAAAGGACATTAACTCATCTTTTTTTATGGCTGCATAGTATTCCATGGTGTATATGTGTCACATTTTCCTTATCCAGTCTATCATTGATGAGCATTTGGGTTGGTTCCAAGTCTTTGCTCTTGTAAACAGTGCTGCAATGAACATATATGTGCATGTGTCTTTATAATACAATGATTTAAAATACTTTGGGTATATAAACAGTAATGTGATTGCTAGGTCAAATGGTATTTCTAGTTCTAGATACTTGAGGATTCACCACACTGTCTTCCACAATGGTTGAACTAATTTACACTCCTGCCAACAGCGTAAAAATGTTCCTATTTCTCCACATCCTCTCCAGCACCTGTTGTCTCCAGATTTTTTAATGATTGCCATACTAACTGGCTTGAAATAGTATCTCAATGTGGCTTTGATTTGCATTTCTCTAATGACCAGTGATGACAAGCATTTTTTCAGCTTTTTTGGCTCAACGAATGTCTTCTTTTGAAAAGTGTCTGTTCATATCCTTCACCCATTTTTTGATGGGATTGTTTGTTTTCTTCTTGTAAATTTGTTTAAGTTCTTTGTAGATTCTGGATATTAGCCCTTTGTCAGATTGGTAGATTGCAAAAATTTTTTCCCATTCTGTTGGGTTCCAGTTTGCTCTAAGAATAGTTTCTTTTGCTGTGCAGAAGCCAATGCCATTTTTTTTAACCAAAAGACTAAGAGTTATAGAATATAATAAGAAATAAGATATAATTTCAACTATTTGATGCATATGGCTATTTAAACACACATACACACATTCATGTAAGACACACATGAAAGAAACTATCATAATGAAGATTTAAAAATCTGAATAAATGAGATATATCACTTTATGAGATTTCATTAACAGTATACTGTCTGTTCTCTCCATATTATCCTATTTATTTAAGCAAAATTAAATTACATATTTAATAATGCTTAAAAACATTACTTAAAATTACATACGTACAAAAAGAGCCACAAACGTAGGTTAACACTAGAAAATAAGAGTGTGCAGTAATTTTCCAGACAGAATCAAAATATATGACAGAATTATATGAATAAGAATATACAATGGCTACAAATAGAATAAAATACCTAGGAATACAACTAACAAAGGATGTAAAAGATCTCTTCAAGGAGAACTACAAACCACTGATCAAGGAAATAAGAGAGGGCACAAACAGGTGGAAAAACATTCCATGCTCACGGTTAGGAAGAATCAATGTTGTGAAAATGGCCATACTATTCAAAGTAATTTGTAGATTCAATGCTATCCCCATCAAGCTACCATTGACCTTCTTCAAAGAACTGGAAAAAACCACTTTAAACTTCATATGGAATCAAAGAGAGCCCACAAAGCCAAGACAATCCTAAGCAAAAAGAACAAAGCTGGAGGCATCACGCTACCTGACTTCAAACTATACTACAAGGCTACAGTCATCAAAACAGCACGGTACTGGTACCAAAACAGAGATCTAGACCAATGAAACAGAACAGAGGCCATGGAAGCAATGCCACACATCTACAACCAGCTGATCTTTGACAAACCTGACAAAAACAAGCAATGGGGAAAGAATTCCCTGTTTAATAAACGCTGTTGAGAAAACTGGCTAGTCATATTCAGGAAGCTGAAACTGGACCCCTTCCTGACACGTTATACAAAAATAAACTCCAGGTGGATTAAAGATTAAAACATAAGACCTAACACCAAAAAAAAAAAATCCTACAAGAAAACCCAGGCAATACCATTCAGGACATAGGCATAGGCAAGGACTTCATGACTAAAACACCAAAAGCAATGGCAACAAAAGCCAGAATAGACAAATGGGATCTAATTAAACTTAAGAGCTTCTGCATAGCAAAAGAAACAATCATTAGAGTGAAACAGCAATCAACAGAATGGGAAAAAATTTTGCAATCTACCTATCTGACAAAGGGCTAATATCCAGAATCTACAAAGAACTAAAGTGGATTTATAAGAAAAAAAAACAAACCCATTCAAAAGTGAGTGAAGGATATGAACAGACACCTTTCCAAAAGAAGACATATATACGGCCAACAAACATATGAAAAAAGTGCTTATCATCATTGGTCATTAGAGAAATGCAAATGAAAACCACATTGAGATACTTCTCACACCAGTAAGAATGGCGATCAGTAAAAAATCTGGAGACAACAGATGCTGGAGAGGATGTGGAGAAATAGGAAAATTTGTACACTGTTGGTGGGAGTATAAATTAGTTCAACAATTGTGGAAGACAGTGTGGTGATTCCTCAAGGATGTAGAAATAGAAATTCCATTTGATCCAGCAATCCTATTACTGGGTATATACCCAAAGGATTACAAATCGTTCTGTTATAAAGACACATGCACATGTATGTTTGTTTTGGAGCTGTTTACAATAGCAAAGACCTGGAACCAACCCAAATGCCCATCAATGATAGACTAGACAAAGAAAATGTGGCACATCTACACCATGGATTCCTATGCAGCCATAAAAAATGAGGAGTTTGTTTCCATTGTAGAGACATGGATGAATCTAGAAACCATCATTCTCAGCAAAATGACACAAGAACGGAAAATCAAACACTGCATGTTCTCACTCATAGGCAGGTGATGAACAATGAGAACACTTGGGCACAGGGAAGGGAACAACATTCACAGGGCTAGGTTGGGGGGTGGAAGGGAGGGGAGGGGAGGGGAGGGGAGGGACAGCAGTGGGGCGGGGAGGATGGGGAGGGATAACACTGACAGAAATGCCTCATGTAGGCCACAGGGTGGGTGAATGGAGACAGCAAACCACCATGGCATGTATGTACCTATGCAACAATCCTGCAGGATACAGGATATGCAGATGTACCCCAGAGCCCAAAGTACAATTAAAAAAAGAATGTACAGATTTTGATTGTAGCTTATTTTTCAATGAAAAACACCACAGACAAAGATAATAGAAAGATATACCTAAAATGACTACAAGCTAGAAGGGATTAATTACTATCATGTAAACATTACTCTTGAATGTTGAAAATAAAGAAATCACATCACCGACTGTAAGAACCCCAATGCCCTATTTGTTCCTTTCCCCAAAGTCTCCAGCCCGACTCTCAGTGGCTTCTCTATTCCTTTTATACATTAGAAGAACTAAGGGGAGCTCAGGAAAGATAACCTCCTGAGCATTCCTATGACACTTTATCCTAAAGGGAAAGTGATGAAAAGCTCTGTTTCCAGGACCCTAAACAGGGAATCATGGCAAAAGATGTTCTCCTGATCCTTCCTCCTACTCAGAGCCAAAGCTAGAAGAGACAGTGACACATATGTAACTTCTTTTTGCTGTTTTCTCTTTTCAAAGCCTTCTTCTTATGCCTTTTGGGGCAAGACTAGGGGAATTTTTATTCTGACTTCTTGTAGGATTTTGCTATTATTCCCACTAAGCTATAGATTAGATTCGCTATATTAGATTTAGTTAACAAATATTACGTACCTTGAGAGAGAAGTCTATGACTGGGTCCTTGAGGATCGACTTACAATGTAATAGCCAGCCTTTTAAAGTTATTTATTTATTTATTTTTGGATTCATGGCCCTATTTTGTATGTCAGAAGCTGAATATAACCTCTTTTTTTCATTATGACTGTTCTGTATTCCAGGGTCCTTTTAAGTATTTGGGCATCTTTGGTTCATTCAGACAAAGGTTTACTATTAAGGAAAGCACAAGTAAAAAATGTATACATTGATATACACATGAGTAGTGTAATTTCTATGGAAGCCCAAAAGAAGGGAAATTCTGAGAGAGCAATTTCAGTTCTGGTGATTGTCACATTGCAAGGAAAACAAATCAAAACTGAAAATCTATTCTCTTCCACAAAAATGTCTCATTCATTTTTGTGAAAGGTATCTGTAATGTCCTTCACAGGTGTTAAAAGTTTATGATTCTATGAAATATGGCATCAGGAATATCTCACTTTAATATTTTATGTGCTCTCTACTTAAATGTCTTTCTTTACTTCTTTGATCTAATTAAATTTTCTCTGAAGCAAAGAAGAAATAAAATCAAAGTTCAAATTTCCCTTACAGGGTTGCCAGATAATATATGTCATATGCTATTAAATTGGAATTTCTGATAGAACAATATTTTTCAGTGTAAGTATTTCCCATTCAATATATGAGATATAATAATATATCTATTTCTTTTCTGAAATTCAAATTTAACTGGACTTTTCCCATTTTTACTTGCCAATTCTAGCAACCTTAATACAGTACACCAAGTTTTATGAGTTCATAGGCTCTGTTAATCATTAAATTGCAAGAAGTATGGTAACAACCATTTTTTTGATATGCGTAGTTCAGATAGACAAAATTTTAAAAATCAGCTTTATTTCAGTGAAATTCTTTCCGTTATACTTTTGAATAATCACAAAAATATTTTCTCTCTGGTAAATACACACAGATATGTATTTCTTTTCCATTAAAATTTTCAAGGACAGGAGAGCATTACACACTGGGTTCTGTCAGGGGGAAATAGGGGAGGGACAGTGTGGGGTGGGGAGTTGGGGAGAGATAGCATGGGGAGAAATGCCAGATACCGGTGATGAGGAGGAAGGCAGCAAATCACACTGTCATGTGTGTACCTATGCAACAATCTTGCATGTTCTTCACATGTACCCCAAAACCTAAAATGCAATAAATAAATAAATAATGTTTTGTTTTGCAACAGGACACAAGTGGAGAAACTGGGTATTTTATGAAAGCTTTGACTAGAATGGTGTGTTTTCCTTTAAGAAATCTCCTTTACTTATAGAGCCAATAAAAGTCCCTTGAGGAAAAAAAAACTTTTTTCAAGGACATAATATTTTCATATATTATTTTATCAATTATTTTAGGTCAGTGAATCTCAAAATAGGATGAAAACTCAAGTTTTGAAAGAAAAGGTATACACCTTCAAATCTGATTCATATGAACTTCAGGAAAATCAAATGTTATTTTTCTTTTAAAATTATTCTTCTTTCTATTTTTTATTTATTTAAAAGGTTTAATAAATAAAAAATAGAAAGAAGAATAATTTTAAAAGATCAGCATGACAGTCTAATGCTTTAGCATGTGATTTTATTTCTTGTCTGATTTCTGCCCACCATGCATCTCGAGTTTCTGGTTCATCTGAAAAATAAATTTTAAATCAGTTTGTTACTCAATAGCACATTATCTATATGAACATGAAATGTTTAAAATAAACATACTATGGGAAGTAAAAAAAAAGGTTTAATTTATATTTTTCAAGAAAGGAGGACATTTTGCTATTAATACTGGTGAATGCCATTCAGCTCTTTTTTTTAGTCACAAAAAGCCAGAGGAATTCAAACTTCAACAAATCTCTCACTATCCTCAAAGAACTTTCTTTCTCAGCTATACATAGGCATCTATTCTGCCAAGCATCTGTTGAGGAAATGATGTAAGTAAATTTTCAAAGATTTTAAGTCCCTAGCTTTAGCCTAAGTATAGCAATTGCCAGATTGTACTGTGACTTAAAATCATAGCAAAGAAAAATGCACAAGCTTCCTCCACATGGCATTTTAAATTTTATTTATGGCTTTTAAAATTGTATATATTAGAGATTAGACACAAAATAATACTTTCTCAGGAAATAGATGTTTCTAGAAGACTTTATGGTAATACCATCTTCCTTAAAATGTTCTTGCTTTAAAAGACCAATTGCAAGCAAGAGAAGAGTATATGTAAGCAATTAAAATACTGTCTCCAGCTGAGAATTAAGGAGAAAAATCTGCTGATGTCATTAATCTTCAAAAGTATTCCTTCTACCACTAGTACGCTATAGACTTTAGAAAGTTTTAAACTCACGAAAGCCTTCTGAGCTTTCTTTTCTCTAATGGGTGCCATGGAAAGTACAGTGGCAATTAGTATTTGGTCTCATTTTGCAGATTAAACTTAAATAATACAAAAAATACAATGAATACAATGCCCAGGATTTAGCAAGTACTCAATAAATAGAACTTGTTGTTATTAACATTGTTTATTTAATTTAATAATTAGTGTGGTTTTCTAATTTATGAAGCTAGATGCCCTTGATACAACCTGACCAATCTAAGTATACATTCTCATACTTTTGCATTAAAAGTAATATTGATTAATCAAGCAGACATAATATTGTCATTAACCATGCTATACAATATATCTCACATTTAAATGTTAAATGATTTTATATGGCTAGTTCTGTGTTAGCAAGTCCAAAGACATGAATATAATTTGAAATTTTTAAGTAACTGAGCTGATGTAAAGACTGATTATATGTGAATATTATAATCAAAGAGGGCTAACTGTAAATCTCTGGAATTTGATGTGTCATCCACATTAATGTAAAAGTTGCTAAGTGTGATTCAAGAAGGGAAATTGTTACCTACATGCCAAATTCACTTAAGAAGATGGATCTGGATATTGTGTTCAGTTCTAAAATTAAGGGTGAAGCTATAAAAAAAAAATGGCATAGAATGTTTACAAAAGCACCAGCCTGGGCAACATACTGAGACGTCATCTTTAAAGAAAAAATAGATGTGGTAGTGTGCCTGTAGTCCCAGCTACTTTTAGTGGCTGAAGTGGGAGGATTACTGGAGCCCAGGAAGTTGAGGCTGCTGTGAGTTGTGATCATGCCACTGCACTCTAGCCTGGGCAGCAAAGTGAGACACTGTCTCAAAAAAAAAAAAAAGTTCACAAAATCAACTAATAGAATAATAACTATGAATGCTGGGCTTGTATACTGTATTAGCACAAGAGACTAAAATCAATGATTTTCAGATCTTGGACTACTTGCTTAGCATCACCACAACCTGCTTTTCACTAACTGCTGCTTTGATATCATTGTAATTTAGGTTGAAATAATTGATAAATTCAGAATATGATCTCATTATCTAAGTAGCCAGAGCCATTAGTAAGGAAAATATTCTTTACTGTAAAATAAATGTTACAGAAAATACTAGTTGACTAATTTTTTTCTCTACTTTGAATCTCAAGTATTTGTATTCTTGTTCAAAACAGAAATTATGTGGATTATGTAAATTACCATTACTATCCTATTTCTAATAAAATATTTTAAGATATTTTAACCTTAAAATAACATGGTATTGCCATGTTAAACTGTATTTCATAATATTTTTCATGAGATTTTAGCTTTAAATGTGACATATTCAAAAACTAAATATAGGACCTAAATGGGAGAAGAAATTTAGTTAGATTGTACTATTTTTTATGGTGTTAAATGCTTCTATATATAGTTTAATCAAAGATGATTGCATTTGTTCATCCTGTCTTAATTCACATTACTCAGTAACTGAATAATTAGCGCATTCTTTGTATACAAATTAACATCATATTATCAGTTTCCATGTACTTTGAAGGAGATCATGAGATACACTAGAATATGTATTTGTTTAATTATTTCTCAAAAACGAAGTCATAGAGTTGGGAGATTCATATAGAGAAGTATGTACCAATATTGAAGATGAAATGTAATTAAAACAAAATATTTTGTAAGCAGGGCACAGTGGCTCACGCCTTTAATCCCAGCACTTTGGGAGGCTGAGGTGGGTGGATCACCTGAAGGTTGGGAGTTCAAGACCAGTCCGACCAACATGGAGAAATTTATCTCTACTAAAAATACAAAATTAGCTGGGCATGGTGGTGCATGCCTGTAATCCCAGCCACTTGGGAGGCTGAGGCAGGAGAATCACTTGAACCCAGGAGTCTGAGGATGCAGTGAGCAGAGATCGTGTCATTGCACTCCAGCCTGGGCAACAAGAATGAAACTTCATCTCAAAAAAAAAAATTGTAAGTCTGAATGCCATCTAGGTCTAGTAATTATAATCATCATGGAAGAATATAGATATCTTTAGCAGATCCATGTTTTCTCTTGGAAGGCAGTATGTTAGGATGATCACAAAAGGAGAGATGTTTTATAATTATTTTGCAAGTTGTATTTTCTATATCTATGAAAAACAAGTGCTATCATTAAAATGTCAGATACATATTCTTACGAAAAAATTTCTGGCACAAACTTAAAAAATTTTTAATGTAGCACTTACAAATTTGATGAGCTTTTGAATAACATGCCTTGAATTTCTTGAACAACTCTTCATTGATTATGACTTACAAATTATTTGGAATTCACTACAGTATAAAATTCAATAATGTAGCACATAAACAGAAATATAAATTGTCTTATTTGTACAAAAATGTGATTTTACTTACAGGAAAAATTTACAGATGAAATGAAATTCAAATGAAAGTAAGTCAAACACTAGACAACATATATTTCTGTATTTGAGAGCCATCACTCCATCTCATTAACTGGTTTATGTATTTAGGCATATTTTATTTAAAATTTATTATTTTCCTTAATTCCTAGGTTGGTTCTTGTAAATACTGTCTTCATAAAACTATTTTTCTCCAAGATTTATAGTTTTATAATAATGTACTCTTATTTGGTATATCCTCTATTGTGTGCTAAAAATCTAAATAATTTTCCTTGGGTTCAAACTCCTAAGGTCCCTAGGTTATGCTTTTATAAGCAATGGCACTGGTTTAACAAAATGAAACAATTTACCCTCATAGGTCATCTACTTCTATCAGGTAATACAATGGAATTAAATCCATGGTTCTTAGACATTAAAAAGTATACATCAAATAATGAATCCAGTTGTGCTAAATTCATGTAACATATTACATCAGTGTATTGATAAGGAGAATAATTCAGGTCAGAATGTTGCAAGTAGACAAATTAAAGCAAATAAAACGAGAGAAAAAAGGTAAGGGACTGTATAGTTAAGAATAAATTGATAAATAATACATAAAGTTGATATGTAATTTCTGTATAGGAGACAAAAATAATCTCCTTGATGCGGATGGAGAAAGGAAAACTTTAGGAAAGAGAAATTGAACAAAAAGCAAACAAAACATACCCAAAAATCTTGGAGAATTTGAAAAAGAAGCAATAGACAATTAAAGAGGTTACTGTCAATACCTAGGTAAAGATGGACATAGTGTATTAGCAGCATTGCTGAATGTAGAGACAGTTATACTTTTTAAGCTTTTGGTGATTCCTCAAGGACTTAGAAATAGAAATTCCATTCGACCCAGCAATCCCATTACTGGGTATATATCCAAAGGATTATAAATCGTTCTACTATAAGGACACATGCACACGAATGTTCATTGCAGCACAGTTTACAATAGCAAAGACCTGGAACCAATCCAAATGTCCATCAATGATAGACTGGACAGGGAAAATGTGGCACATATACACCATGGAATATTATGCAGCCATCAAAAACGACGAGTTCGTGTCCTTTGTAGGGACATGGATGAACCTGGAAACCATCATTCTCAGCAAACTGACACAAGAACATAAAATTAAACAACGCATGTTCTCACTCATAGGCGGGTGTTGAACAATGAGAAAACATGGACACAGGGAGGGGAGCA
>CAUYQU010076071.1:0-43310 GCA_963574635.1 Cheracebus regulus | reverse complement strand
TCTTTGTCACATTCAGGTACACCTATCAAACGTAGATTAGGTCTTTTCACATAGTCCCATATTTCTTGGAGACTTTGTTCATTCCTTTTTACCCTTTTTTCTGTCATCTTGCCTTCTCGTTTTATTTCATTGAGTTGATCTTTCACCTCTGATTTCCTTTCTTCTGCTTGGTCAATTCGGCTGTTGAAACTTGCGCATGCTTCGCGAAGTTCTTGTGTTGTGTTTTTCAGCTCCATCAATTCACTTACATTCTTCTCTAAGTTGTCCATTCTCATTAGCATTTCATTAAATCTGCTTTCAAGGTTCTTTGTTTCTTTGCATTGGGTTAGAACATGTTCTTTTAGCTCACAGAAGTTTCTTATTATCCACCTTCTGAAGCCTGATTCTGTGAGTTCATCACACTCATCCTCCGTCAGGCCTTGTTCTCTTGCTGATGAGGAGCTGTGCTCCCCTGTAGGAGGAGAGGCATTCTGATTTCGGGTATTCTCAGGCTTTTTGCACTGGTTTCTTCCCATTTTTGTGGATTTATCCATCTGTCGTCTTTGTAATTGCCAACTTTCAGACTGGGTCTCTGAGTGGATGTCCGGCTTGTTGGTGATGAAGTTTTTTATGTTTCTTAGTTTTCCTTCGGGGGGCGCCCCTTCCCCACAGAGCTGGGCCTTCCCGGGTTCAGCTGTGCTTGCTCTCAGTCCTCAGCGCTTCCAATTGCTGTTCTCCTTGTGGGGATGGGACCAGCTGAGCCCGACTAAAAGGGCGTCCAGTCCCGTACACTCCGCACCGAGAAGCGCCGCGCCGGCCAAAAGAGTTGTGCTGGCAACCCGTGTGGCTCCTTCGCCGGGAATCTCCCAGTTTGTGGGCATCAAAAATTCGTCTGCAACTGTGGCATCCACTTGCTCTCTGCACTTTCCCTGGGAGCTACAATCCTGAGCTGCTGCTACGTGGCCATCTTGGATTTCTCTCCATCTTTTTTTCTTAAGTTTATAATGATATTCCACATCTGCTAGAAAATATAATGCAGACAAGAAATTGTCAGAAATATATTTATGCAATGACATCAATGTGAATGTAGTTATAATAGATATTGTTGCAAATAAAATACAATAAAGTATGCAAAGAACACATAAATCTTAACTAATTTGGTATTTACAGGTTATTTTATAAGATTAAAAACTTAAATGGTAAGATATTTTTAAATTAAACAGAAACCAAATAAAATGTAAAAATGTATTTGTCTAAAGGGTTACATGTATTTTTCTAATAATTGTGAAAATTATCTCCATAGACTTCCTTAGAAATTTTTGAGAAAAAAAAGCCTACAAATCACAGAAGATACTATAATGAACTCACAAGACGATGTATTAAATGGTACTCAAATAATCCTAAGAAGTAAAATTGGTTATATTTCTTAAGTTTCCAAAATTATTTCTGAGAGATTTTATAAATTAAAATGTAAAAATCTATCATCATGAAAAAACTCCAATGACCTAAGTAATATTCCATGATTGAATTAAATAGATTGAAAAAAGATGTAGAGAATTTTTTCCATTATGATGTTGCTGTTTGGTGGATTTTATGTAGGAAAATATGGGATAAAACTTTTTATTGTAATTCATAAGTAAAACAATCTTAGGAAATAGCAGATATATTTCCTGTCTCTTCTAGAAACACAAGCTTTCCATATTCACATTTCAAACGAACAGAAGAGTGTATTTTACAAAGGTTCATAAAGAGCTAGCAGGAAAATCGACTTGTCATTAGTCATACCAACTGCTGCCAATCTTAAGTAATTCTGGGAGAGGTTTCATCTCACACAGGCAACAGCTGCAGGACTCTGATGGGCCTCCAGAGTGGTCTTGTGTGCCCAAGATTTTTGTTTTCTACTTAAAAATCAACTGACCAGGATGTGCCTGAATACACACTGGTCTAACCAAATGCCTAATGCTGTTTTATGATGCTTTGAATTTTATTACCTAGCATCCTTTAAAATATGACACACGCCATTTTTCTTTAATATCTAATTCTAAAATCAAAGGAAAATAGCTTATTTCCTTGTATGTTTCATGAGTAAGGCAAAAAATCATGTCAGACACATAAAGCCATGCACTCCTCAGTCACAAGGTATCACTTAGCAAATTATCATGAAAAGAAATGCCAAACTGGTAAAAGGTAAAACAAAACCAGCAAGAGAAAGTTAAATTATAAACTCATGGTCAATTCTTTTTCTATTAGAAAAGACACAATGTCATTATTCAATTCTATTTTCATACTTAACCTTTGTGGAAAACATAATAACACATTCTTAACCTTAGCATAAACGATGAGAGAGAAAAGATTCATAATCTTAACATCTGTGGTTAACATCTTGATCACAGTTCTTTCTGATACATTCACAAATTAGGATTTCATCAAACATGGTGCTTATAAATGTACTTTTTCACTTTAGCATTCTGTCCCCCACCCCCAGTTTTTTTTTTCTTTTTCTTTTTCTTTCTTTTTTTTTTTTTTTTTGACTTTTACTTGAGATTTAGAGGTACATGTACAGGATTGTTATATAGGTAAACTGTGTGTCATGTGGGTTTGTTATACAGGTTAGTCACTCAAGTAATAAGCATAGTACCTAATAGGTATTTTTTTTTTAAATCCTACCCTTCCTGCCACCCTTCACCCTCAACTAGACCATGGTGTCTATTGTTCCCCTGTTTGTGTCCTTGTGTACTCCTTTTTTAGACTCCACTTATAAGTGACAATGTACAGTATTTGCTTTTCTGTTCTTATGTTTGCTTAGGATAATGGTCTTGAGCTCTGTTCATGTTGCTGCAAAGGACATTATCTTATTCTTTTATCGTGGATGTATAGTATTTCATGGTGTATATGTACCACAGTTTTTTCAACTAGTCTACTATTTGATTGGTATTTAGGTTGATTCCATGTCTTGTCTATTGTGAATAGTGTTACAATACACATATATGTACATGAGTCTTTATGATAGAATGAATTATATTCCTTTGGGTGTATACCCAATAATGGGATTGCTGCATCAAATGACAATTCTATTGTAAGTTCTTAGAGAAGTTGCCATACCATTTGCCACAATGGCTGAATAAGTCTGCATTCCCACCAGCAGTGTATAAGCATTCTCTTTTCTCCACAACCTCATTGCATCTGTTGTTTTTCGACTTTTTAGTAGTAGCCATTCTGACTGGTGTGAGAAGCTATCTCATTGTGGTTTTAATTAGCATTTTTCTGATAGTGAAGGTGAACATTTTCTCATGTGCTTGTTGGCTGCTTTTATGTCTCTTCATGTCCTTTGACTGCATTTTAGTAGGATTGTTTGCTTTTTCTTGTAAATTAGTTTAACTTTCTTACAAATTCTAGATATTAGACCCTTATCAGATGCATAGTTTGCAAATATTTTCTCTCATTCTGTAGATTGTCTGTTACTCTGTTGAGAGTTTATTTTGCTATGTCAAAGCACTTCAGGCTAATTAGGTCTTATTGTCAAGCTTTGCTTTTGTTGCAATTTTTTTGACCCCTTCTTCATGAAATCTTTGCCATGTCCTATGTCCAGAATGTTATATCCTAAATTTTCTCCCAAGCTTTTTATAGTTTTGGGTTTTACAGTTAAGTTTTTAATCTATCTTGAGTTGATTTTTATATATGGTGTAAGAAAGTGGTCCAGTTTAATTCTTCTGAATGTGGCTAGCCAGTTATCGTAGCACTATTTATTGAATAAAGAGTCCTTTTTCCATTGCTTGTTTTTGTCAGCTTTGTTGAATGTCAGATGGCTGTAGCTCTGAAGGAGTATTTCTGGGTTCTCCATTCTGTTCCACTGGTCAATGTGTCTATTTTTTTTTTAACCATTACCATGCTGTTTTGGTTACTGTCACCTTGTAATATAGCTTGAAGTTGAGTAACAAAACGCCTCTAGCTTTGTTATTTTGCTTAGGATGTCTTGGCAATTTGGGCTATGTTTTTGGTTTCATAAATTTTAAAATAGTTTTTTTTTCTAATTATGTAAATAATGTCATTGTTAGTTTGATAGGAATTGCATTGAATCTGTAAATTGCTTTGGTCAGCATAGCCATTTTAAGGATACGGATCTTTTTTTAACCACTAGCATAAGATGATTTTCCATTTGTTTGTGTCTTCTCTGATCTCTTTATGGAGTGATTTCTAATTCTTGTGGTAGAGATTATCAACCTCCCTGGCTAGCTATATTCTTAGATATTTCTTTTTTTTTTTTTTTGTGGTAACTGCAAATGGGATTGCATTTCAGATTTGAGTCTCAGCTTGGATGTTGTTGGCATATAGTATATATTGATTTTACAATCAACATATTTTGAAACTGTTGTTTAACAAACTGAAACTTTGTTGAAATTGTTTACAAGATCGAGGAGCTTTTTGTGCCAAGCCTATAGGATTTCCTAGGTATAGAATTGTCACCTGCAAACAGGGATAGTTTGACTTCCTCTCTTCCTATTTGGATACCTTTATTTATTTCTTTGGCCTGAGTGCTCTGGACAGGAATTTCAGTACTGTGTTGAATAGGAGTGGTAAGAAAGAGCATCCTTGTCTTGTTCTGGTTTTCCAGGGGAATGCTTCCAGCTTTTACCCATTCAGTATGATGATGGCTGTGGGTTTGTCATAGATGGCTCTTATTACTCTGAAGTATGCTCCTTAAATGCCCAGCTTATTGAGTTGTTTTAACATGAAGGATGTTAAATTTTATAAAGAGCCCTTTCTGCATCTATTGAGATAATCATGTAGGTTTTGTTCTGTTTATGTGATTAATCACATTTATTGATTTGTGCATGTTGATCCAATCTTGCATCCTGAGGATGAAGCCTAGTTGATTGTAGTGGATTAGCTTTTGATGTACTGCTGGATTTGGTTTGCAAATATTTTGTTAAGGATTTTAGAGTCTATGTTCATCAAAAATATTGACCTGAAGATTTTTGTTGTTGTTGTTGTGTCTCTGCCATCTTTTGGTATCAGGATAATATTGACTTCATCCTGATGACTAAGTTAGGGTGGAGTCCTTTTCCCCCAGCTTTTTGGAATAATTAAAATAGGTTTGGTACCAGCTCTTCTTTATGCATCTGGTAGAATTCATCTGTAAATCTATTTGGTCCTGACTATTTTTGGTTAGTAAGCTTTTTATGAAGAATTTCACTTCAGAGCTCATTATTGGTCTGCTCTGGAATTTAATTTCTTCCTGGTTCAGTATTGGGAGACTGTAGGTGTTCAGGAATTTATCCATTTCCCCTGGGCTTCCAGTTTGTGTGCCTAGATGTATTTGTGATAGTCTCTGGATTTTTTTCCTCTTCTGTGGGGTTGGTGATAATGTCCCCTTTGTCATTTCTGATTGTGTTTATTTGGATCTTCTCCCTTTTTCTTTCTTTATTATTCTAACTAACAGTTTATCTTAATAGTTTTTTTCAAAGAACCAACCCTTTGATTTATTGATCTCTTGTATAATGTTTTACATCTCAGTTTCTTTAGTTCAGCTCTAATATTGGTTATTTCTTGACTTCTTGGTTATTTCATGCTTATTTCTTGGGTTTAGTTTGCTCTTGATTCTTTAGTTCTTCTGGGTATAATGTTAGGTCACTAATTTGAGATCTTAAAAAACTAATTGTTAAGCATTTCATTGTTTGCAATGGTGAGGGATTCAACATACTTAACAAACAGCATGGGAGAGTCTATGCTATGTGCTAACTCAGGGCAGACATCAGCTGTAATCAACCAACATGTTTCTTCAGCTAACCAACTAAATATCAGCAAACATATATACATACATATTAATATTAATATATTCCAGCCACATCTGATGCTTTAAAATTGTTTTAATATTGAAAAGAATCTAGATAAACATTTCAGATAATCAGTTTATCACTACTGAGACATAGATATTGAGTACAGACATGACCAATTGATATTACTTTAACATACTTAATGTTTAATTTTGTGCTTCTATTAATTTTTTTGTAAAATGTAGCTAATAATGCAAACATCACAGGGATGTTATTAAAAATGAGGTAGTTTCATATGTGATCTTTGTGTTGACATTATACCTAATGATGAGAAACTAGGTGTTTTCCTCCTACCATAGAGGACATATCAAGAATGGCTTTTTCAACATTATGATGAAGTCCTACAATAACATAAGAAAATAAAATAAAAGGTATAAAATTTGAGAAGAAAGAAATAATTGTCTTTAATCTGAGATATCATGATCATCTATATAGAAAATCCAAAAGAATCAACAAATTAACTTTTGAAATATAGAAAGATTGCAGGATGTAAGTTCAATATGTATGAAAATTATTTTCTATTACCAGAAATAAACTATTATAATTTGATTATTAAAACTCTCAAAACCTGTCTTATTTTTAAATATTTTAGAACACATCCAACCATTGAAGTAATATCTCATTGAAATAATTGGTGAAGGTTAACCGTGTATCTAACAAAATTGAGGTTTTTGAAGGGAAATGAATGCCATTCTTCAATATTTTTTTTCCTATAGTAGGTGACTTACATGCTATATACACTGATCTTACTACATATATCTTTTTTTTTCTTTTTCTGAAGGGTTGAGGATTAAATTTCCTGTAACATAAGATTAACCATTTTAGAATGTACAAGTCAGTGGCATTTAGTAAATTTGCTATGTTCTGCAACCAATACTTCTATGTAGTTATAAGACATTTGCATCACCCTCAAAAAGAACTCATACCCATTAAACAATGAATTCTCATTCCTCCCACAGCCAAGCTTCTGGTATCTACTAATCTGCTTTCTGTATCTATAGATTTAGCCATTCAAAACATATAATGTACATGAAATCACGCAATATGTAACTTTTTGTGTCACTTTTCTTTCTCTTAGCATAATGCTTCTGAGATTCATCCAAGTTGTACCATGTTTTGGGACATTGTTCCTTTTTATGCTAAACAATATTGTGTTTTATATATATATATATATACACCAAATTTTGTTTATTCATTCATCTAAATATTTGAGTGGATTGCCATTTTGAGCTATTGTGAACATTTGTTTACACATATTTGTCTAAATGTCTCTTCTCAGTTATTTTGAGTATGTATCATGAGGTAATTCCATGCTAAGCTGGTTGAAGAACCACTATTTTCCATAATAGATGCAGAATTTTATATATCCATTATCAATGCATGAGTTCCAATTGTACACATTCTTATCAACATTTGTTTTTTTATTTCTCTTTCTTTTTTCTCTACTTTTTTCCCTTTTTTTTCTTTTTGAGAGACAGAATCTAACTCTGTCTCCAGGCTGGAGTACAGTGGCGAGATCTTGGCTCACTGCAACCTCCACCTCCTGAGTTCAAGTGATTCTCCTGCTTCAACTTCCAAAGTAGATGGGACTACAGGTGCACCACGCCATGCCAAGCTAATTTTTATATTTTTAGTAGCAATGGAGTTTCACCCTGTTGGCCAGGATGGTCTCCATCTCTTGACCTCATGATCTGCCTGCCTCAGCCTCCCAAATTTCTGGGATTGCAGGCATGAGCCACGGTGCCCTGCCTTTCTTTCTTCTTTTTTTTTAAATCACCATTTTAGTAACTGTGAAATGGTATCTCAATATGATTTTGATATGTATTTTCCTAATGGCTAATGGTGCTGAACATCATTTTGTGTGTTGGTTGGCCATTTTAATACCTTCTTTGGAGAAACGTCTATTTAAGTATTTTGTCCATCTCTCAGTTGGGCTTTTTTTGTGGTTGTTGTTGAATTTTAAGTGTTGTTTATATATTGTGGATATTAGATACTTATTAGCATCTGACATAACAATATTTTCTCCCACCCTACTGGTTGTCTTTTCAGTTTTTTATATTGTCCTTTAATACACAAACATTTTTATTTTTCATAAAGTCAAATGTAGCTTTTTAAAAATTGTTTCATTATTCATCCTTTTGGTTTCTGATCTAAAAATCCATTGACAGAACAAGATCCGTAAAATGTAACTTACCCTTGTATTTTACTCTGAAAGCTTTATTTTTTATATATAACTCACTTTTAAGTTACTTTTAGTGTATGGTGTAAAGTGGGTGTCCAAGTTCAATTTTATGCAATTGAATATCATTTTCTGAGCACTATTTGTTGAAGAGATTATTTTTTGCTTACTGATTGATCTTGGCATCTTTGCCAAAATTAATTAGGCTGGCTTCTGCAATGGCCGCTGCCCCTCTCCCCACAAAGCTGAATCATTCCTGGTTGCTGTCTAGGTGTGAAACTCTGGCATGAGAGTTTTTTTCAGTCTGCTGGGCTCTGTGCCGGTGAGGGGGGAACACTCGTCCTGAAAGCAGGCTGTTTCCCTGTTTTCAGTTCCCCTTCCTTCTTAGGGGTGGGTGGCTCCGTCCAGCCAGCTTTCTGTCTTTCTCGTCAGCCAGTGCTTCTGCCTAGATCTTTGCTGACAGCCCCGGTGTCAGCCCAAGTTGGTGTTGTGCCCTTTTCAGGCAGCTTGCTGAGGCTTTTCAGCCCGGTGAAGATCTCCTGATCTGTGGGTTGTAGAGGGCTTGGGTGGAGAGCTGTATCTGAACTGAAGTTCCAGAGTGGGAGATCCCCGGGTCCTCCCGTCATTTGCATGCACCTCCTGGGTGGGGCAGTGCCCCACCTTGCCTCAACTTGCCCTCTTTGGTTTATACCCACTGTCCAACCAGACCCACAAAATGAACCTGGTACCTCATTTGGAATTGTGGAGACCACTCGGTTTCTGCATCTCTCTCGCTGGGAGCTGCTTTCCAGAGCTGTCTGTTATACCACCATCTTGGGATCCCCAAATATATGGGTTTATTTCTAGGCTCTGTATGCTAGTACCACACTGTTTCAGTTATGGTAGACTTGTAGTATATTTTAAAATTGAGAAGTGTGAATTCTGAAACTTTATTGTTCTTTCTCAAAAAAATTTTGACTATATGAGGTACTTGGTGTTCTCTATGAATTTGAGAATCAGTTTTTCCACTTCTGAAAAGAAAAAAAGAAAAAAATGGCTATTGGGATTTTGATAGCGATTTCATTGAATGTATAGATTACTTTGAGGAGTATTGACATACTCACCATAGTTAGTCTTCCAATCCGTGAATGAAGAGAATCTTTTCATTTACTTAGGATTTTCTTAATTTATTTAAGGAATGTTTCATAGCTTTCAATGTACAGGTCTTGCATTTCTTTAGGTATTTTATTCTTTAGATTTTATTATAAATAAAATTGATCTTGACTTCTGTTTTGATTGTTCATTGCTACTATATAACAACACAATCAATTTTTTGTGTTAACTTTATACCTTGCAAGTTTGCTGAATTTATTTATTTTTGGCACTTATAGTTGTGTGTACTTGTGTATATGTATGGGGGTACTTTAGGATTTTACATATATATGTATGTATATATGCATCTATGTATATATGTATGTCTACATCTATATCTATATGTACTATATATATGTTCATGTGTATGTGTATGCATAATCATTTTCCATTAATATTCAAATAGTTTCACTTCTTTCTTTACAATTTGGATGACTTTTATTTTGTTTTCTTGCCCATTTGTTCTGGCTACCATATCCAGTATAAAGTTGAGTAGCAATAGTGAAAGTGGCTATCATTCTCTTGTTCTGATTTTAGGAGATAATAATACTTTAGTCTTCACCATCTAGTGTGATGCTAGTTATGGGTCTTTTATAATGTTCTTTGGTAGGTTGAAGAAATTTCTTGTATTCCCATTGCTAAGTATTGGTAATATAAAAACATGTTGAATTTTGTCAAATAGCTTTCTGCATTGAGATGGTCATTTCTTTTAATCCTTCATGTCATGAATGTATTAGGTTATTAGTTTTTATGTCTATTAGTTTTTCTATGTATTAGTTTTTATATGTTGAAATACCCTTATGCTTCTGGGATAAGTATCTCATGGTCATGGTATATAGTTTATTTGACAGATAAATTCAATCTGCTAGTTTCATTTTTATTTATACATAAAAATTATACATATGCATAAGGAACATATGATATTTTGATACATGCATACAATGTGTGATAATTGAACCAGGATACATGGGATATCCATCAACTCAAGCATTTATCATTGTTGGGGATTGAAAAGATTATAAATTTTCTTTTCTAGCTATTTTGAAATACACAATAAATTACTGATGACTATATAATCTCCCTAGTGTGGTAAAAACACTAGAACTTGTTTTTTCTATCTAACTGTATTTTTGTACGCATTTACCAACTTCTATTCATTCTCACTTTCTTCCTTACCATTTCCATTCTATGGCAACCACCATTCAACTTTTTTCCTCCATAGTTCAACAGTTTTAGCTCATGCATATCAGTGAGAACATACATTATTTGTTCTTCTGTGCTAGGCGTAGTTCATTTAACACAATTTCCTTTAGGCTCATCTGTTTCTCCAAATGACAGTATTTTATTCTTTCTCTGACTGAATATTTAATATTTCATTGTGTATATGTCACATTTTATTTATCCATTTATAGAATGACACACACTTACGTTGATTCCTTTCAAGTTTTCCCCAGTCAGTATGCTGTTAGCTGTGAATTTGTAATATGTGCTCTTTATTGTTTTATTTTCCTTTTATATACATTTGTTATGCACTTTTATTAAGAAAGGACTTGAATTTTATCAAATTCATTTTTGCATCTATTGAGATACTCATATGATTTTTTCCTTTATTCTATTGATATGGTGTATAACATTTATTGATTTCCATGTGCTGAACTTTCCTTGCATCACTGGCATTATTCCTACTTGATCATGTTGTATTATCTGTTTGTATGTCATTGAATTTGGCTTGTGGTATTTTGTTGAGGACTTTTACATCTATGTTCATTAGGGGTATTGTCTTGTACTTTTTTTTTTGTATCTTTGTCTAGTTTTGGTGTCTTGGCAATTCTTTCCTTATATGAGTTAGGAAAAATTTCCTTTGTTTCATTTTCTTAGAATGTTTTAAGAAGAATTGGTATTAGTTTTTCTTATAAGTTTGTTAGAATTCAGTGGTAAAGCCATCTGGTTCTGGGTTTTTTGTTGTTGTTGTTGGGATACTTTTATTACTGATTCAGTCTTGTTACTTACTCAGTCTATTCAGATTTTCTATTTCTTCCCAGTTTGACCTTGGAAAGTTATATGTGTCCAGGAATTTGTCCATATCTTTTAGGTTTTAGAATTTGTTGGTGTGTTGTAATGTTCATAATAGTCTCTAATGATCCTTTGTATTTCTGTGGTGTCTGTTATAATATCTCCTTTTTCATTTCCGAATTTATATTCTTGGGTCTTCTCTTTCTTTCTTAGTCTAGGTAACAATTGTCAATTTGTTCTACCTTTACAAAAATCCCACTTTAAGTTTTGTTATTTTGGTTTTTATTGTTTTAGTCTTTTTTTTTTCTCTCTCTCTCTCTCTCATGTTTTTGGAGACAGGGTCTTTCCCTGTCACTAGGCTGGAGTGCGGTGGTGCAATCTGGGCTCACAGAAGTCTCTGCCTCCAGGGTTTAAGTGATTCTCCTGCCCTAGCCTCCCAAGTAGCTCAGACTACAGGTGTACACCACAACACCCAGCAAATTTTTGTATTTTTAGTAGAGAAAAGTTTTGCCATTTGCCCAGGCTGATCTTGAACTCCTGGGCTCAGCAATCTTCCCATGTCAGCCTCTCAAAGTGCTATGATTAAGGCCTGAGCCACTGCACCTGGCCATCTCTTTCATTTAGTTCTGCTCTGATTTTTATTTCTTTTCTTCTACTAATTTAGGGTTTTGTTTGTTCTTGCTTTTCTAATTCCTTGAGATGCATAATTAGGTTGTTCATTTGAAATATTTCTACTTTTTTAATGTAAGCAGTTATTGCTACAAACTTTCCTCTTAGCACTGCTTTTGCTGTATTCCATGGGTTTGGGTATTTTGTATTTCCATTTTTATTTGTTTTAATAAATCTTTTGCTTTTTTCTTAATTTTTTCCTTTTTTTCTTGACCCACTTGTAATTCAGGAACACTTTATTTAATTTTCATGCATGTGTATGGTTTTGAAACCTCCTTATTTTATTGATTTCTAGTTTTATTCTATTGTAGTCTGTGAAGACATTTGACATAATTTTGATTTTTAAATATTTGCTGATACTTGCTTTATGGACTAACAAATGGTCTTCTATTTTGGAGAATGTTCTATGTGCTAATAAGAATGTCTGTTCTGAAGCTTCTGGATGAAATGTTCTGCAAATGTCTGTTAGGCCCATTTGACCTATAGTGTAGTTTAAATTAGATTCCCCTATATGAATTATGATGTTGAATGTCTAATGCTGCAAATATGATGTTGAAGTCCATTGCTCTTGTTATTTTGGAGTCTATCACTCTCTTTATCTCTAATATTTGCTTTATATATCTGGGTGCTCCAGTTTTGAATACATATATTCAAATTACATATTTATAATACATATATTTATATATATAATTTAATACATAATGTAATTTAAACAAATAATATCATTTAAATAGATATATTCAAATTATATATTTATAATTGTTATACCCTTTGCTTAATTGATTGCTCTATCATTACATAACTTTCTTGGTTCTATATTTTTTTACTTGGAATCTATTGAATCTAATGTAAGTATAGCTACTTTTGAACACCTTTGGTTTTCATTTGTGTGGATTATCATTATCCTTTTCTTCATTTTCAGTCTATGTGTGTCTTCTTAGGTGACATTAGTTTCTCATAGGGAGTGTACAATTGGATTTTTTTTTTTAATTTAACTAGTCTATAGCTTTTATTTGGATAATTTAAATTGTTTACATACAAGGTTGTTATTGATTGGCAACAATTACTCCTTTCATTTTATTAATTGTTGTCTGATTGTTTTCTGTATTCTTTGTTTCTATCTTCCTCTCTCATTGCTTATTTTTGCTATTTAGTGCCATTTTGTAGTGATACCATTTGTTTTCTTTCTCTTTCTCATTTAAATAACTGCTCTTCCAGTAAGTTTTCTACTGTATGCCCTTCTCTATTTTAAAACTGAATGTTACTTTGGAGACCAGAATAATTATTTCCTCCTATAATTGACTTGATTTTTTTTATAGTTGCCTCAACGATTCTTTCTGCGTGTCTGAACTTCATTAACTTGAAAAACATATATTTCTTCGATATACTATTTATGGATTTTTGTAATTGTGGTAAATGCACATAATAGAAAATTTACCAACTTAACCATTTTTTAATGTGTGGTGCAATAGTGTTAACTACATACACATTGTGGCATATCAGGTTTTTAGAACTTTTCTTCCTGCAAATATGAAAGCTTAAACTCATTGAACAACTCCCATCCCCACAATTCCCCCCAGACTCTGATAATTTTTATTTTACTTTCTGTTTCTAAGAAATTAACTATTTTAGAATCCACATATAAGTGGACTCATGCAATAGTTTTCTCTTTGTAACTTAGTTATATGACTTACCATAACATCTTCAAGCCTTATCCATTTAGCAGAGTATGATAGGATTTCTTTTTTAAGGCTGAATAATATTTCATTACATGTACATATACCACATTTTCCTTATCCATTTCTCAGTCTGTGGACATTTAGGTGACATCAACCTCTTGGCTATTGTGACTAATGCTGCAATGAACATTGACAGGCATATATCTCTTTGAGATCCTGTTTTTAACTTTTTGGATATTTACTCAGAGATAGATTTGCTAGATCATAGCACTTCTATTTTTAATTTCTTGATGAAATTCTATACTATTTTCCCTGGTGGCTATGCCATTTTACATTCCCACCAATATTTTACAAGGATTTCAATTTCTCCACATACTAGGCAACATTTGCTACTTTCTGTTTGGTTGTTATTATTGTTTCACACTTACCATCCTAAAAGTATAAGATGATATCTCACTGTGGCTTTTATTTTCATTTCCATGATAATCAGTGATGTTGATGGTCTTTTCACATACCTATGGCTATTTGTATATCTTCTTTGGAGAAATGTCTAGTCTATCTAAGTCCTTTACCTATTAACAAATTAGGTTATTAGTTTTTGTTGTTGAGTTGTAACACTTTTTAATACAAGTTGAATATCTCTAATTCAAAAATCTAAAATTCGAAATACTCCAACTGAGACTTATTGAGCACCACCATAATGCTCAAAGAAAATGCTGATTAGGACTTTATGTATTTCAGAATTTTGGATAAAGGATACTAAAACTATATATTCCATACGTTAACTCTTCTTCAGATATGTGGTATGCAAATATTTTTTCCCATTCTGTAGAATGCATTTTCATTCTGTTGACTGTTTCTTACATTGTGCAGAAGTTTTTAAGTTTGATGTAGTTTCATTTGTCTATTAGGGCTTTCTTTTCCTGCGATTATGGGGTTATATCCAAAAATCACTGTCATGTTCAATGTCATAAAGATTTCCCTTATATTTAGATCTAGAAACTGTATAGTTTTAGGTCTTACATTTGCATTCTTACTTGATTTTTAGTTAATTTTTATATGTGGTATAAGATAAGGATCCAATTTTACCATTTTGCTGGTGGATATCTAGTGTCCCCAACACAATGTGTTGAAAAGACCATTCTTTCTTCATTGCATGGCTTGGAACCCTTGAAAAATTATTTGATTATGTATGCAACATTTGTTTCTGGACTCTATTTCTTGTTCCATTGGTCTATTTCTCTTTATGACAATACTATACTATTTTGATTACTACAGTCTTATGTTATATTTTGATATCATGAAGTGTGATATCATGGCACTTTTTTTTTTCCAAAATTGGTTTTTTATTTAGAGTTCTTTGAGATTCTATATAATTTTATTTTATTTTTCTATTTATGCAAAAAAAATGCCAGTTGAATTTTGGTGGGGCATTGCATTAAATCTGTAGATCAATCTGGTTAGTACAGATATTTTAATAAGACCATTTTCAAATCCATGGAAAATCCATGGACGTGTAAAATTTTCTAATTTACTTGTGTCTTTAATTTCTCTCAACAATATTTAAAAATTTTTAATTTATAAGTCTTTTGTCTCCTAGGTTTAATTTATTCCTTAGTATTTTGTTCTATTGATGCTATTGTAAATGACATTGTTTTCTTAATTTCCTATTTGGATAGTTCATTATTAGTGTATAGAAATGCAGCCATTTGTGTGTTGATTTTTGTATCATCCAATGTTTCTGGATTCATTTATTAGTTCTAACTGGTGTGTGTGTGTGTGTGTGTGTGTGTGTGTGTGTGTGTGTGTGTTTGGAATTTTCTGTGAAGAACATCATATCTTTTGAAGATACCATTTTGTGTTTAATTTTACTTTTTTCTATTGTTGCATTTCAGTTTTTTTTTTTAGCTAATTGCTCTGGCTAGGACATTCAATACTATATTAAATAGAAGTGCTGCTTTCTGTGTTGATCTTTTGTCTGGTTTTTCTTGATTTATTCATTTTAATGACACTTGATGTAATCTTTGAGTCAACTGTTTAAATTTTATTTTTATCCAGGAATCTTTTACTTAATAATGTGTTTATAAATGCTTTCAGTTTTATTCTTTTGGTTTATTTAAACACACACACACACACACACACACACACACACACACACACACACACACAGACACACACACACACAACCATGGCAAAGGGAAATAACTCTTTTCTCTTTCTGCCCTCAGCATTTCCTCCCCTCAATTCCCTCTTTACTCTGTTCAATCAAAAAATTATTCCTGTCTGATTCTGGCAGAAGTAAGTAGATGACCTCTGGTCAAATTCAATCATATAGAGTAAAAAACAATCACTGGCAGATACAAGGGAAGGGATTAAAATTAGCAGTATTACATGAAACTCTAGTTGAGTAATGAAGACATTTTTAAAAGTTTTATAAAAAGTTGCAGAATTTTTCAAATCCTGTTTGTGATTAGGTTATCTTTGTGTCTGTCAGTTACTTCAAACAATAATCCTTGATCGACTCCGCTATCATGAGCCATTTTGATCCTTGCAGCCCCACTGGAATGCAGCTCCCTGACACCAGCATTAGTTTAAAAATTGGTTAGCAGTAGGCCTGGGGCGTCTATCTTCTTACCATGTTTGGATTTGGTTTCTCTTTCACATTATGAGAGGCATTTATCTTTATTTTTTTGAAGAACAGATATGTATTTTAGATATTTTAAAAAGATATATCCAAAGCTTTATTAGGAACCACATGAAGGAGCTATTCTATGATAATACTTAAAATGTGAAACTATCTTAATTGGTAATTCGGATTAATGTTTCTTAGGAAGAACACACATATTGTATATTTATCTACGGTAAGATAAATTGCTTAGACTTTGGTGTCTGATTTAGTCATTGTGAGATTTTCAAATGCCAAAAATATTTCATAAAGAAATGATTATGATTCACTCAGATTTTAATGCTGTACTACATATACAGTTAAGTAATGCAAAATATTGATGGTAAAGAAGAATATTGTCATTTTATGCTTTTTTTGTATTTTGTTTACCTATGGTTATATATCTAGAATTATAATATTGTTTTAGAATATTATAACTCATATTCTCAAGCATCTTAGACAATGGATTATCAAAGTTGATTATCCCATTTAGATAAACTGTTTTAATCTTTCATAATTATACATCACAGCCACCAACTAAATAATTAGAATCTATTTTTGTAGGATAGGTATTTTTAAGATTTAAGATAATTCCACCCCTATCACTCAGTCAAGGGTTTTATAGCATAGTTTAATTTGTATTTAATTGTCAATTATATTATTTACCATGTGGCTTTGTAAAAATAATGTATAAATGGCTTTTCTAGTTTCTCCTTTGATACCTACCTCAAGGTATTGATGAACTCGTCAGTATGTTTCGAGAAAGTATCAGGCACATCCTAAGTGTTTAATAAGTATTTTTATTTCTTTAGTTTTTAGTTATTCTCAGGGTCAATTTTAATCCTAATGAAAAAAAATGAGTTATGCCTACTTGATATAAGAGTTTTAAAATTTTATCTTCATTATATTTTCTTTTCTTAACCTGCCTTTCATATGATTACTTCCATTTTCTGACTTATTTTAAAAAAAGCTCATGAGCTTGAGAAATGTTCAGTATGTCCTAAAAATAACTACAAGTAAAAATATCCCTATATTTCAATTTATTTGGGAAAAGTTTGGTTCTATAAGGGAAATAAACAAGATAGCTAAAGATCATGAGTTAAACATTTTTGTGTTCTCTTACAGTATATAGTGTTTAAAAGAGACAATTAAAATATAACAGAAAGATAATTACAGGTGAAAAATATCTAAAGAAACATTGCTCTGAAAGAATATAAAATGCAATACTATTATAAATTAACTATCTACAAAAATATCTTTTTGCATTCAAGTATAATTTAAGCATTTAAATTTTTTAAAATTACAATTCATATTTTTATTAACTACATGGGTAATTTAAAATCATTGATCTTTTATCTGGCTAAAAATATTTTATTTAATAATTTTATATTATTTCATTGAGAATTTATATTTGTTCTTTAACCATTATGAAGTTTCCATTTTTTCTAAAGGAGAAATGAAAGGAAATAGTGTTGCTATATCAAGTATTATCTCAAGAATGTGGTTGCAAGGAGCTGAGTGAACATTCTGAGTGTTGAATTTTCCACATCAGAATACTCTGTGATTTTTTTTTAATGCATACGTATGGGGTTATTCCAACATATGTTGAATTGGAATTTTGGAGTAGAGCCCATGAATTGAAAACTTACATCAGCCTCCCAGGTGCTTTTTCTGTACAATCACATTGAGAGCACTCGGTCTATTCCAATCCAAAACTGGAACAATAGATTGCTTCTGAGACATGGCATTACTATTATTATTATTTTCTAAAATGTTCTACCACAGGACTATAGCTATTTTTGCAGTTTCACTATTTTGGAGTGGGTTTTAATACATGCACAATCATTTAACAGAAAATCAGAAGTTTAAATTGAAACCCATAACCCCACATTCTTTTCAATAGATACTTATGCTAATGAAGAATATAAAAAGCTCACACTTCTTTTAGAATTTTATTATCTGCTCCTATGATAGTCTGTACTTTGAAACATCTCATTTAATGGATAGATTCACTAATTATTTGTCATTTAAGATACAGAGAAGCAGGATTGCATAGTGTCTCAGTATTTCAATTTGGAAATTAAATACTTCCAGTTCTTAAAATACTAACTGTGCCATTCAATATATGTGTGATTTTCTAAAAGATACATTACTTCTTTAAATTTCACTTTACTCATGTAGAAAATGGGCTAAGTGCTCAGAAAGGACTCACATATAAATTTACATAGAAAGTCGTAGTTATTATGAAAAATTCATGATTCAAAATAAACCTTATTATTCCTAAGGACTTCACTAAATATTGGGGTAAAAATATGTTGCAATGTTTAAAGACAAAAGTAAAACTCTCTTTGATATAAATAGTGATTGATAATGTGATCCACAGAGAAGCCCTGTGAGGGATTTCATGTGCAACTGAATCAAGGCCAGGCCAGGGAGGTGGATACAGAAACCTAAGATCATTTTAGTATCATTCTAAGAAGGTTTCTTTTCAGATCCAGAAAAACTTTCTATTTTACCATGGGCTTTCAAATAATCCTGGCAAATAAGCATGACCATGATTCTGTTGTTTAAAAATTTCAGACCTGTTAATGTAGCTGAATTTTTTTTTTAAATGGAACACAGTGTTATAAACTTTCAGTACTTTTATCAGCAACTCCTCACCCATTGAGTATTTCTTAATGAACTAATTGTTAGGCATATAAAAATGTTTACTTCTTCCTTTAAGGGTTGCACTCTGCAACTAGGCAGGCATAACCATGTTTGGGCAGATCGATTATGCTGTTTTGTAGTGAAGCTTGAGTCAACTAAAGACCAGAATTTTATTGCAAGCCATGATAATTTCTCTTTTAAAGTATGCTTTCTGAAAATATGAAGGAAAAGGAGGGAGAGAATTAGGAGAAAGGAGAGGGAGAGAAAGAGAGAGAGAGGGTAAATTAAAATTAAAACAAGGTATGTTAGCAATATTAGCCACTGCGAGATATCTTTTAGGTTTTGCCTTCTCTAAACAAAACAATTAAAACCATCATACATATTTCTCTCTAAATATTGTATAGAACATAACATTTGATTTCTGGCTAAAACATAATTTACTTCTGGAAAGACCACAGCAGCCTATTAAAATGGAGAGTGAAGTTTTATGGGTACCCACCCCTTTGCTAATCCTCTATTTTTTTTTTTTTTAAAGATGGGGTTTCACCATGATGGCCAGGCTGGTCTTGAACTCCTGACCTCAGGTGATCCACCCACCTCGGCCTCCCAAAGTGCTAGGATTACAGGCGTGAGCCACGGCGCCCGACCGCTAATCCTCTATTTTACCACACATTGATTATGAGGGTCAAAACAGTGAGTTACTTGTTCAGTTTGCATGTGACTTTTCTGGATCTTTTTGTTTCACATTATACTTCCTCTACTTTATTTATTTTCCATTCTTGGCATTAGGCATTCCCTAGATACTCATTATGCCACTAAGAAAAATGAATATAATTGAGAAATGAAGTTAGAGTCTGCAGTTGCTTCCTTCCCATCTATCAACTCTAGCCTCTACTTCTGTACATGGCCAAAGAGCTTAATTTGTCATGATTCTCAAGTTCTCCAGCAAACCAATGAACCGTACATAATATACTAATCTAACTAAATATACTTATAACATCTTGGTCTTTTAAATAACATGTCAGAGTATAAAGTTACATAGGAACATAAACTTATAACAGGAGAATTAGAAAAAATGGTACCTGCAACAAAGATTCCTGTGTATTATCTCTTCACATCATTTTCTCTCTCAATATCTTTTTAAAAAATTACTCAAATGCTGAGCTTTCAAGCGACAATTCATAGTATAAATAAGTAGTTACATGTCTTTATTGTGAAATTAATTACATTTTTCCTAAATAGTGTTGCCAGATAAAATGCAGAGTGCCTAGATAAATTTTAACTTCAGATAAAACTATGAATAATTGTCTTCATATACGAATATTCAAATTATTGTATGGAACATAGGTATCAAACATATTTGTTATCTATTTGATACTCAAATTTTACTGGTTGTCCAATGTTTGTTTATGTTCTGGAATCTCGTAATAGGGGTTACATAAAATCAGTGTGTTTTCTCTACTTTAGAGATGAAATTAGCTATCTCTGCTCTCAGTTGTTGTTTCTGGACCATTTTCCTCCTCTCAAAAATCAAATAAGGGAGAGAAAAAAAAATCACTTTAAATACGTTCCCTTTAGGCACAACTATTTTCTTCCCTCCTAGTAAAATATAATCTTCTGATCTATAATAGTTCACAATAATCATTTTAAATTCAAAACCTCATAATCTTCCCACATTTCATTCTTCAATTTGGTTGATTGACTTACAGCCTCAGTTTTCTGATGAGTTTAAGGAAATTTATTATTTTCAGAGTGGTTTAAAGTCATGTCTTTCAAAACGAGGGTTTTGAAACTGGGGTTTTATTATTTTTAGTTTACAACAGCAATTTTGCAAATAACTATATTCTCATAAATTTTCAAAAGAGTATGTCATCAAATTTTGGATATTGCCTGTGTGATAGGTGAAAAATATCTCACAGTATTTTTGTTAGGATTATGTTAAATTTATAAATGAACAAAGGGATCGATTAGGTATCTTGACCTTTAGTCTTCTATTTTGAATAAAGATTTTTTATCTATGTAATCCTATGCTAATGTATTGCTTTCCTCTCTCTCTCTTTCTCTCTCTCCATACACACACACACACACACACACACACACACACACACACACACATCAATAATTTTTTTCCTATGGAGGTTTTTAAAAACTTTTTTCTGTTACCTTTGTACTATTATCTCAAGGATAATACAAATGTTTTATCTTTTATTTTTGATGAGAAATCTATTTTCCATTGCTATTCCATTAAGAATAATATTAAAATTAGCAGCCTCTTATTCCTTTTCCCTGCCTTCACCTCCAAAGCTTATTTAACTTAATATCTTGTTATTTTTAGTTAATACTTATAAGGCTATTAGAGAGCTCATTAAACTTTGTATTTGTCATCTTCACACCTCACTCCAGTTTTTATGTATACATTAGGAAAGAATACATTCATTATATACTGTTCTGTCTCCCTGTTGGCCATTACATTGCTTTGGTTCTATAAGTGAAATATATTTAATGTGCACCACCATTATTTTAATATCTCTTCATTTATTGTGTTTGTCTAAGCTTCTAGAAGATTCTGGAGGAAAGTTTCACTTTTATATTATCTGAGTTGTCTTATGTCAATAACAGTTTTTCCCAGCCTTTATATTTGAAGTAATGTTTTACTGAATATGAATCTTCAGATACAATTATAAACCCTTGACAATATTACATATTTGTATTATCTGTTGTCCACTGGAATTGGGCATTTCTGTCAAAATGTCTGTTGAATCCTCAATTTTCTTTTACTTGTAAGTGACATTGTCTTTATTTGGACACTCAAAATATATAATTTTTCTTTCTCTTTCAATCACAAATGTGATTACTAGAATGTATTTCAAGGCTGGCAATTCTGCTTTGATTTCCCAGGTAAGCAGTGTGCCCTCTAAATATGTAGGTTTAAGTGAGTTTAAATTTATTTTAGAAGTAATAAGATAATAGTAATTAAATTCATTTACAGTAACACATTTAATTTTATTATATTATAATGCCAATATTTATATTGTTTCATTCTTTGATATCTTTTTATTTGGTGAGCCAGAGTATACATATATTTTAGATTTCCTTAAGTTCTTTGAGCTTCTTTGTAAAATTAGAAAGTATTTTTACCAGTTTTGCAGATTTGTATTTGAGCATGCTTTCGTTTGCTGTTGTATTATAATGTTGATTCTTACAATAATGTAGAGTAAACTTGCAAGAGATTTAAATACAGTCCTTTATTGTTGCATAATTTTCACACATACTTTTTGTGCTTTTAGTAGGGAAAGATATATCGAATAATCTTTCCATTTGCATAATTTGACAATTCCTTCTTCTCTATGTTTTGTAAAATGACAAAAACATTCCCTCCTACTTTCTGAAATTTTCCTCCACTGTTTTCCCGTTGCACTTTAACTATACTTCCTCTTTTCTTTGTCTTTGTTCTGACATATTTATTTCTTACTCTAAACGGAATCTTCACTGATTTCTTTCTTCAGAAAAACAACTTTTCTTTTCTTTATTATAGAAAGGATATTTAAATGATTGGTTTCCAAAGTTCCTAAGACTCAGATGTCTTGAGCATCTTCAAACCGTGTCATAGTCAACCTCATATCTTTGACGTGAATTTAAGGATTCATGGTTGTTCTGCTGTTCCCAGACAAGCCTGCCATGTTTTGTAGTAAGTACCTAATAATAACTGTGGGTATTATGATCCTTATAATTGTCTTCACCTTCTGCCACATGTTTTGCTTTAGTAAGCAGGTCTTGCAGCTTTTGTTATTCTATGCTTGTGTTTTTGTTCCATGGAATGTCTTTATATATATATTGAAAAGATTATCACAACCCAGGTAATTAACATATCCATCAGGTCACACACTTTGTTTACTTTTTGTGGTGAGCACAGTTAAGATCTACTCTATCAGCAAATTTCATGTGCATAATACATATTAACTATGGTCACCATGTTACATAGTAGACCTTCAAAACCTATTTCTCTTCTCTATATGAAAGTTTGTATCATTTGGACCAGCATTTCCCATTTTACTCCCTTGCCCTGGTCCCTAGAAATGGTAGCATTGCCTTCTGTTTCTATGAGTTTCTATGAGTTTCTATGAGTTTCTCTATGTTAGAATTTACACGTAAGTGAAATAATGTAATATGAGATTTGTCTTTTGGTGTGAGGCTTATTCAATTAACATAATGTTGTTTAGGTTTATTCATGTTGTTGCAAATACATACAAACACACACACACGCACACACACACACACATACACACACACACCCCACATTTTCTTTATTTTTCCTTTGATGGACCCTTAGGTTGATTGGGTAAGAATGGGCATCCTTGTCTTGTTTCTGATCTTAGATTAAAAGCTTTCAACTTTTCATCATTGTGCATAATGTTATCTATGGATTTGTCATATATGGCCTTTATTGTGCTGAAGTATATTTCTTTTACTCCTAATTTGTTGAGTTTTATAATAAAACTATATGAATGTTTTAAAATGCTTTTTCTGCATCCACTGAGATATTATTTTTCCCTTCATTATCTTAATGTGATATATCACATTTATTTACTTGCATATGTGAAGTCTTCCTTAAAATAAGGGGATAAATCCTAGTTGATCATAGTGTATGATCCTTCTAAGGTGCTATTAAATTCAGATTTATAATCATTTGTTGAGAATATTTGCATCTATGTCAGCAGAGATGTTGGTCTGTAGTTTTCTTTTCTTGTAGCGTCTGTGTTTGGCTTTTGTGAGAGATTAATGGCAAGCTCCTAAAATGACTTTAATAGTTTTACCTCTTCAGGCTTTTGGAAGTGTTTCAGAATTGGTATTAGTTGTTACTTAAACGTTTAGTAGAATTCAGTGATGAAATCATCAGGTTCTGAGGGTGTTTTTGGTTGTTGTTGTGAGATTTCTGATTACTGATGTTTTAGTATTTTCACTTGTAATTGAACTGTTCAGATTTTCTATTTCTTCATTGTTCAATCTTGGCAGGTTGCATGTTTCTTGAAATTTATCCATTGCTTCTGGGTTATCCTGTTTGCTGACATATAATCCTATCAGTAGTCTCTTAATTGCATTTCTGTTACATGAGTTGTAATGTCTCTTCTTTGATTAACAGTTTTATTTATTCAAGTACTCTCTCTTTTTGCCTCAGTAGGTCAAGCTAAAGTTTGTCAATTTTGTTAGTCTTCTCCAAAAACTGACTGAGTTTTGTCGATTATTTATATTTTTTCTACTTCCAATTTTATTTGTATTTTTCCTGATATTTGTTATTTATTTTATTCTGTTAACTTTTGACATAATTTCAAAATTTGGTTCTTAGAGATTTAAAGTTAGATTGCTTATTTGTGATCTTTCTTTTTAATTAATGTAAAAATTTATTATTCTAAAGTTTTTTTCTTAGAACTGCTTTTGCTGCATTTGTATATTATAATATATGTTGGTATATTTGATATGTTCCATTTTCATTTCTATCAATAATTTTTTAAATTTTGCTTTTGATTTTCTCTATAACTCACTGGTTGTTCAAGAATATGTTATTTTACACATATTTATACATTTTTAAGTTTTTCACCTGTTACTGATTCTAGTTTCATTGCATGTGGCTGATAGAGATATTTGACATGATTTTAATATTCTTAAGTTTTTTGAGACTTGTTCTGTAGCCTAATATGTGATTTCTCATGGAGGTTGTTACATATGTGCTTAAGAAGAATGTGTCTTCTGCTGCTTTTGTCCTCAGGCTTTCTGTGCCAGGCCTGGAGCTGCATTTATGGTGAATCAGATACTCAATTGACTCTCCTTTATTTATTCAAAGGATATCTCTTTCCATACTGTGCTTTCCAGGCTCATGAGAGGAATGTTGCAGATAATTTGAAACTGTCCTTTCTACAATTTTTAATATATCAGTTTTAATTTCCATGCCCAACTTAGGTACCATAACATCTTACTGCATCCTTTAGCTCTTGGGAAGGTATTTTTGTGGATGGATAATTGTCAAAACTGATGTTTCTGTGAGGAGCTAATTGCTGAAAAGTTTTAATCTACCATTTTGCTTACATGACTTTCCTGCCAATATTGTTTTAGATATTGTCTATTAATATCAGTTTTTATTCTATTTACTCTATTATCTTTAGATATGGTTTAAAATCCAATACATTTACATTTTCCCACAGTGATAACATTTTTGTGTTCTTCATTTACTTCTATAAATTTTGATTTTTATAAGGTATCATAATTTTCTACTGGATGAACTGCCTTTAACAATCTTTAAAATATATATATGTCTTCCATCAGTAAATACCCACTTTTTGTTTATCTGAAAATAAATTATTTGTCTTTATATTTAAAAGTTATTTCACTGGGAATGTAATTCTAGGTTGCCACTTCTTCTTTCTCCCTGTACTGTAGAGATTATAAACGATTTACTTCTCTGACTTGCATAGTTTCTGAAGAAAAGTCTGCTGTTATTTTAATCCTAGTTAGATAATATGTGATTTTCTTTTTCTCTAGAAGCCTTCAAGATTTTCTTTTTGTCTTTGGTCTTCAGAAATTAGGCTATGATACACTAGGTTATTATTATTATTTTATTCTACTTGTGTGTCTCTGAGCTTTAGGTACCCCTAGGATTTTTACTTTTATAAAACCTGAGAAATTATTATTCTTTCAAATTAATTATGTATCTCCCTCTCTCACTTTCTTTGCACTGCTTTCAGTATTTCAATTATGTGTATGTATTGTATGGACTATTTATATTCTTACATATTGTGCACAGCATATATATTCTTACATAGGTATAGAATGTTCTTCTTTTTAAATTTGTGTTCCAATTTGGAGAATTTATATTTATTTATCTTCACATTAACTGATATACTAGTCTGTTTGTCAGTTCTGATAATAATCCCATCAAAGGAATTGTTCACCTTTGATAGGTGTTTTTCATTTCTTCCATTTCAGTTTTACTCCATTTTATAGTTCTGAAATTCCTAGTCTCTTCCAAATATGTTATCTTCTTTTTCAAGATTGTTTAACACATTTTTCATAGATATTTTTGTTTCCATTTTAATGGAACATGTGGTCAATCTCTGTGTCTCCCTCTGTTCTATTTAATCTGTTAATAATGGGTTGTAGCTCCTTTGCGTTTTTGTGCATGTCTTATTTACATTTTAATTCTAAACATTGTGTGCAAAAGAACTGATACTAGAAATAATATTTCTGTTTGGCATATGTTTTCTTCTGTCTGAATATCAGTTTTGGGGGTTGAATCTTGTAAATCTGTAGCTGATCTGGAATTGGTTTATATTGTAAAGCCAGTAATCATAATCAGTTATGTTCTAAAATGTTTCCAGACATTGAACCATTACTTCTAGGAAAAATCCAGATTTAGGTACCTGGGAGCTCATGGTTACAACATTTTTATTAACCAATCAATATATAACTTATGTGTTTTCCTGTTAAAGACAACTTATTTAATAAAGAGAATCTAACATAGGCATTTTCTCTGCAAGGTACCTCCTTGCCTTCTTGTGGTTCCGAATACTAAACAATACCTTAGCACTCTACTTAAGGGCCAAAATAACAATAAGAATGCAAAAACTGTATTATTAAATAATTGTTGGAAAGGATGCATTTACAATATAATAGCTGAAACAAGAAAGTAGAATTTTGCCTTATTCAACCTCATCTGGGAATGTGTGCATCAAGAATCTCAAATTTTTCACTCCTCTGTGCATTCACAAATAACTGTGAAAGTGCTACAAATATGGATTTTGAAGTGACAAATAAATTTTAGCAGGCAGGTCAATTTGTAAATAAAGAATCCACAAATAGTCACGATTGACTATGTTTGTATGGTGACCTTCAATGTATCATATGCTTCAAGGTCACTGTGTACAGAGTAGTAACTTCAAAAAAAACTGGGGTTACGTTGCTTTCTTGTGCTTGCTATGACACCTGGAGGGTTTGAAGAGCTCTTCTCAGTGCATACCTGCATCACAAAAGAAATATCTCTTTCCCATTGGTGCTTGTTACTGGATTCAGTGTAAATGGTGAGTTCATAAGATTTTCTCAGTTCTCTTTTCTTTAGACCCAGTCTTAGATAGGCACACTGCATAGCCATGACTTGGAAACATTTAACACTCCTGCCCATATCCCAGTGGCAAACAAGAAATGCTTATTGTTCATTATAGGCTGTAAACCAGGGATGTAAAACATTTTCCATAAATAATCAGATAGTAAATATTCTAAGCTTTTAGTCACATATGCTAAAAAAATTTTATAAAATGTAAAAAAGCATTCTGAGCTCATGGACCTGTCAAAATTAGACTAAGGCGTGGAATGAGCTCCAGACTCTAGCCTACCTAATGGCACTTAGCACAGGTTGTTTTCATGTTCTTCCCACCTGTGGCAGGTTAACTCTGCCTTGAATTAGCAGGGATCTGGGGACATGAGCAAGCATGTTTCTGCAACAAAAGCAGTAGAGTCTTACAATCTAGTGTCAATATAAAGTTCTGATGGAGTGAGTACATTTTCTACCCTTCCTCAAAGGCAGCACACAATTGGTATCAAGCAGGGCACAAGGCCATAGGCAGGTTTTATGTCTGTAAATCAGTGGTTGTCAGTCTTCACCCTGCATACAAGCAGATTATGGATATATGTTTTCGAAGTATATTGCCTCTACCATCAAACATTGGAAAGTACTGAATATCTGCACCATGAAGGGTGTCTTAGATCTCTTTCCTTGCACCTGTGTTTTTTCAGGAGGATGCTACAAAAGCCTATTAGAAATTCCTGGCAGGTAGATGCATGCTGTCCCGTGTCTGGGACACACAGAAACTCTAAATTGTGATGTTAGACCTTGCCCAGCTTTTGAAAAGTGTTTTTTAAAACACTTCTGTTCTTTTTTCTTACTCACTTTTATAGTTTCCATTTGTTTTCTCCCATGCTTTACTCAAGCCAGAAAATAATAATAATAATATGACTTGTCTTTCCTTAGAGTAACTTGTTACTCATTGGAATTCAGTTTATAAGAATGTCCAGGGATCACAGCTCTCTAGTGAACTGAAATTATTACATACATTTTTTTTTCATCTTCCACATTTTTCCTTATTGTTAAAATAGCATTCCATTATGGCCTTCTTTATTCAGAGTGGAAGCAGATCTTTTAAACATATTTAATTAATATTTTAATATGTATTTTGATTTGCTTTATCGATCCCATATTTTGCTTTATCTATTTTACTTTGAGAATGAACTAAATTGCATGGAACCTCATTTCTGTTCTCTGTTGAGTACCCTTAATAATAAGACCAAGAACATCACCTTCTCAGTCAAGGAACTTCCATTGTTACGTATTCACAAAGGCATTTTTGGCTTCTTTTCTAAAAACATTTGAACATTATGAAGGTATGACTTTCTGGAATACTGTGTGGCATTCAGTAACATTCTGTCCAGAATAAGCACACTTCTTTTGTCACACCAAGAATTAAAGAGGTTGCGGACAGTGTTCTATTTCCATGCCTATAAGAATAACAATCAACCTTATTTTATATCTTTATGTTATAGGTGGGATGTATCCATGAACCCTCACCATGATATAGTCTTTAAACCAGGGATTACCACTGTATTCATTATTCAAATACCTTTATTTGTTCCATTTATTAATTCTGTTTTTTTCTTTCTTTTTTTTTTTTTTTGAGACGGAGTCTTGCTCTGTCGCCAGGCTGGAGTGCGGTGGTGCAATCTCGGCTCACTGCAATCTCTGCCTCCCGGGTTCAAGCGATTCTTCCGCCTCAGCCTCCCGAGTAGCTGGGACTACAGGTGCATGCCACCACGCCTGGCTAATTTTTTTTGTGTTTTTAGTGGAGACGAGGTTTCACCGTGTTGGCCAGGATGGTCTTGAGCTCTTGACCTCGCGATCCGCCCGTCTTGGCCTCCCAAAGTACTGGATCTTTCTTTTTTAAATTCATTTACGTTAATCTATTTTTATGGTTGTTATTTTTTGTTTTTATTAGATTTATTATTTGATTTAACATTTATTTTTCACTTTCTATTTTTCTTTCTGTACCAATTTTTCATAATCTATCTTCTTGGCCCACCCCAGGATTAAAAGAAGTAGTTAATCTGATGGAGGTATGTGAACACATTTATCATATTTGACCCAGCATTAGAGTGTCATAAGTTTATCAGAATTCATGATGACTTGAGTCTTCAGTGTTTTAGTAATACCAGAAACATGGGAGTTAAGCTAGCCTCATGAAGGAGTGAAACATAACTGAGCTAAGTTAGCCCATAACGAAAGTTTACATTTCAGTGACTATTTCTTCTGATTTCTATTTCTCTTTCTTTCTAGTTGGCTTAGAATGACAATGAAGAGAAAGGATTGTTCTTTTGCTAATGAATGAGTAGTCACTGGCAATGTTCCAATCCCAAGTCTAGGCCTGGGGAGACTTGCATTTTGACAAAAAATAACCCCCTTCTCAGTTACTGCTCTTTCAGCATAGACCCCATCATGAACACATGGAAAATGGTCTTCCCTAGTTAATCCCAGCCAAACCAAACCCAGGTGCCAACTAGAGCCAAACGGCCAAATCCACCCTACACCAACCATTCCCAACTGATCTTTATACATGAGAATAAATCGTTGTGGTTTTCAGCCATGTTGTAGCATGTAGCGTTTTTGTAGCAATAACTAGTTGATACAAGGGATGTTATTGCATAGCCCTTTTAAACTCCAATATGTGAAGCATGGAGAAATCATTAAATACAGATAAAGGATGTTATTAGGCCTCAAATGCTGAAATGAGATCATAGAGCATCAGCTTTAGCATAGATAGAAAGAATATATTGAAATTCCTTTTTCTTTTTAATATTAGGTAAGTGTAAAAAACCCCACAAAATATAAGTATACAGCTCAATGAATTAGCACCATATAAACAAATAACTAGTGCCCCACAACCCCATTCTCTCTCAGAACTGCATGAAGGAGATGACCTGGGAGTTGTGATATCTTAGCAATTAAAATATATTCAGGTTTGGATTTGAACACCTGCAGATTGGCTGTTTCAAAAACAGAAAGGCAATAGTAAGCTAAGAAATGGAGTACAATCTTTGTAAGCAACATTCCTAAAATGACATTTGTCTTAATGTTTTTAATTCCCTGTTATAAAATAGGAAAAGAGAGTGCCAATTACGGGCTGTTTACTAGGTTAAATATCCTGTGCCCTGTATGGTGACAGATTGTCTTTCTATATTTAAAAACCTAAGCAAACTGTTATAAGAATCCATATTTTTTAATAGTATTGGTACAGATCAAGTGAATAATGCATTTAGATTAATAAATATAGCACACCATGGAGAATAACACAACCTGAAATTTCGTTTCAGAGAGAGTCAAGCTGTATATGTTGATAAAATAAATTAAATTTCAACTTATGTGACATTTTTCAAAATCAAGCAAAACGAAAGCATTTAAATGTCAGCACAATTTTTGTATTCACTTAAATCTTTTTCAAACTGAATCATGTTTCTTTACTTCCACTTTAAATAGCAGTTAATTAATATGTTCATACTGGAATTCAGAGTAAAATAAATTTGGAAACTGACAGAATGCATGTGTAAATAAGTAACTTGGAAAAAAATCAATACAATTCTTTGTGACAATGTTACCACATTAAATTTATAGCAGCTGGTTAAACAATACACATCCTCCTCCATACTTCTAAGTTTTGCTCCAAGATCTTTTTTAGAGACTGTATTATTTCATGGTAGAATTGTAAAGAGTCAGTTAAAATAATTTTTCTGAACATTCAGTGCACCTTCAATAAAGGTTCTATTTTGAAGATTTCTCCAAATAATAGCTTGCTTAAATATCTCAGAAATAGTTTTTCTTTGGGGCACATGTAGGTTTTCACCATGGGTAATTCTAAAATAGAATATTTTTACTCAGAAAGGGAACCTCCCACAGGGAATGTTAACCTTTTAAAGATATAATCAAGATCAAACTTTATACAGGAGAATCATGAGCTTTGACATCTATTTTAAACTATTTCTTTTTCATCCATCTTACTTCCTCAAGAAAATTTTTGTTTCAGAGCTAGTTTATCTTTCAGTTATAGGTTTTTTATGTTCTCAAATATTAAAATACATACTATTATTTTATGACTGTGGAATGTATTAGCAGACCAAGTAATAAAACCTGTTACTGTTCATAAGAAGCAATGCTGCAGAAAATGTCACTTGTTACACTTTACAGGGTCCTGTCTAAGTGGCCAAAAAGAGAAAAAGAGACTAAATTTTCACCTCTTGCAAAACCTGTGTTTTTTTCTGACATGCTGGTTTAGTAATTCTATTATTAACTATATGTTTTGATGTGTAAGGAAGAATCAAATTCATAGTTCATCTCTAGCAGATGTACAAGAGTATATGTATGCATTTCTATTTTCTAAGAACACTATTATTATTTACTTACATTAATAGTCTAATTTTATATTTATTCTCACACAGTATAATTGTTATGAATATTTTTGTTCATATATATTAAAATCACATATAACTCTTTTCTCATGTGAAACTTGCATGATCAATAGAGTACTTAAAGAACAAAAAGAGTAGAAGAATGAATAATCCCATTACCTAAAACAAGAATATATTAAGTGCTATAGCTAAATTATAGATGTTTCTAAATCTAGCTCTAGTCCTATGAATGGGTCTATAAATGCATACATAATTACATAATGGTATATGTTGCTTGCAAAATCTGTGTCCTATGAATTGGTTGTAGATACATATATAATTATATATATTATACATATTCAAATATATATGGAAAATTTTGCTTTTGCAAATGATATAGTACACCATTTATTTAAAATATCTTTTACTTTATATTCAAAAATGAGCATTTGAAGTAGATAAAATACTTTATGGCAAGATTATAAATCACTGAATACTATGGAAGTAAATTAATTTACATAAAGATGTTTTAATTGCTTGATAGAACTTACACAACAAGTTTTTCTGTACACAGATCATTGAACACATGTTTTATTACTTTCTAGATGTAGAATTTCTGAGTCAGAATATATACAGAATTTGAAAGCATGCGATGTGCCCTGGAAATAAAAAAAAGTGAACATGCAGCAAAGATTCTTAGTTTGAAGAGGGATAAATCAAAGCTGATGCTGAGATTTCTCTCTCATGCAATTTAATTATCAGTATGATTGTCAGTGAATTAAATAATAATATACAATACTATAATCTCTATTATTAAACAAAGTATACCATAATTTACTTTGAATATATGCCACCTCCAAATCTCATGTTGAAGTGTAATCTCTAATGCTGGAGGTGGACGTGGTGGGAGGTGTTTGGATCATGGGGACAGATCCTTCATGACTCAGTGTTGGCTTGGTGACAGTGAGTTCTCATGAGATCTGGTTGTCTAAATGTGTGGCACCTCCTCACCCACCCACTCTTGTTTCTGCCTCTGCCACATGATGTGCCTGCTCCAGCTTCACCTTACACCCTGAGTAAAAGCTCCCTGAGTCTCACCCAGAAGCTGAGCAGATGCTGGTGCCATTCTTGCATAGTCTATAGAACTCTGGGCCAATGAAATCAGTTTTCTTTATCCAGTCTCAGGTATTTCTTCTTAGCAAATGCAAGAACAGCCCAATATACCCTATAATTACTCATTCAGACACAAATACAGAGAAATTTAATTATACTTAAAATATTATTATAGTGTCTGTAAAATGACCTGGAAATAGATAAAGCAGTACATATTTTTATATGCAAACTCAGAGTAGATATATAAACAGATATATTAGCAAATGAAAAGTTATGCAACCTCATTAATTTTCAAAAGAAATAATAAATAATTACTACACTGTTTTCATGTCCAAAAGACAAAAGTAGTATTCTTCATAAATGGAATAAAACAAAGATCTGGGTCAACAAGTCATTTCAAACTCTTTGTGGTAATGGAAATGAATGTGTCCTGTTTGGAGAATATTAAGACAATAACTTTAACAGTGCACATTTTCTTTGACAAAACAATTACACCTCTAGGGATATGTCCTAAATACAGATCCCATGTAACTATGAAGTTATGGACCAGTAAGATAAAGGTGTGTTTGTTTTTCTTATTTTCCTATTTTCTGTAGGAAGTTGTCATTATCCTCATGTCCTAAATCTAGCTTCTTCACACTGACCAAAAAAAATGATATAATTTCATTGAGTAATTCAGAGAGCCATTAATGAGGATAACTTTACAGAGAAATTAAGAATATTTCACTACACTGCTTTATTCCACATTTTCCCCATGTGAGAGAGAGAGGAATTACCACTTTTCTCAAGCCAAGTAATGGGCCTTCAATCAACTTCAGAGATTGACTGACATGTTTAACCTGCAGTTTTTAAAAAATATTTAGCATACAGTGTCTCTCACTCAAAGAGAAAGATGCTGTCATTGCAGCTGCCCCTGCCTATGGGATTGCATAGGACAGAGGTATACTGAGGCTGTAGTCGCAGAGTATGCAAGTTTCCCGTGGAACAGACATTGACTCCATAATAACTACTTCTGGAATTCTGAGGTGCCATTTGCAAAGGGCTGTGCTGCTGGAACTCAAATGAGAGGAAAGATGCATTGAAGATTGCATTGCCCATGGCAAATACACTGTCGAAGAAAGATTCTCAGCAACTTGAGGTGAAGGACTAGTTAAAGAACTCAGACATGCTAATAGGAAAGAAAGAATAAAGATTGGATTCTGTTACATACAGAGGCCATCAGCATCAGATTAAAATCTTACCAGCCGAAATTCTTCCAAGTTTTTTTCTACCTGTCAAATGAGATATTTCTGATGCTTTCTCTTTCCTCTATTACTATATACCCCAAAACTAGAAGGACCCCAAACCGCAGCTACTGAATGGAAAAATAAGAACAAGAAAGACAGACAAGCTTATCTTATTATCTACTTTACTGCAGATTTCACAGTCAGGGCAGGCCCAAATTGGAGAGATAAACAAATGAAAACTCATTACTTTGATATGACATTTATTAGGCTGTCTTACCATAAATGATTGAAAAACATTTTATTACTCGAGCCTGACTGAGAAACTGCAGGACTTGCACAAGTGTTTACAAAGCATGGGGAAGATATGAGCTCACAGAATTAACTTAAAGGCACAGTCCATAACCCAGAAGAAAGTAAGCTTACCTAGTGAACTGTATTAAAAATTAACAAAGAAATTCATTGCAGCATTGTTAATTTTAAATAAAACTTAGATTAAAACCTTGTTTCAAACTAGAAAACTGATTAATGAAAGTATAAACAGCTTTAAAATGCAATACTATAAATCCTTAAAAAAAATGATGGTAGGTTTCACTTGTGATAAAGCTATGACTCAAAAGACAGTGTTAAATGCAGGAAGCTACAGACATAAATAACTTAAGAAGACAGTAGACCCTTAAACAATGTGGGGGGTTACAGGTGCCAACCCCTTGCACAGTAGATAATCCACATATAACTTTTAACTCCACAAAAATTTAACTATGAATGGCCTACTCTTGACCTTACGAATAACACAAATGGTTGATTAGCATATACTTTGCATATGTATTATATACTGTATTGTTACTATAAAGTAAGTTAGAGAAAAGGTTAGGGTTAGGGTTAGGGTGTTTATTGATACTGCAAGTATATATTATCTGTTTACAAAATGAACCTCTTCCTGAAATGGCAGGCAACTACAGCTGCAGACCTCAGTCCTCTGTACATATCAAGTAATTCAGTTTTCTCCTGTAATATCATGACTTTTTTCTGCTTCCTGGGAGCACATCCAGCATTACTAGTGGTACTTTGAATGGGTGCCATGTTGTTATTCAAAGTTTACAAAAGTTTTCAACATTGAACTAAACATAAGGAAAAGTACTTGAGAACTGCAAGATCATTTACTGCATTATGGAATTTACTGGAGACATGACTGGTGATGCAATGATTAGCATTGCATGCCATGGTAAACAGATTCTCACATTTGAGCTCCTCACAATAGCAACAGGAAGTGGCTGTAAAATAATTACAGCAGTGTAGTATGTACTACAGTTAATTTATGCAGTTAGAATTGAATACTGCTTATTTCTCTACGGCATCTACTACTCTACCTCAAATGGCACCATGTATGGTCTGTAAATGTTTGTGTCCATGTTTTGATACATTTTAACTTCTTATCAATTTGTGTATTTTATGGTAATAAATGATAAAATAGACTAATATCTACACATATTTTATGCATTCTTTTTATAACTTTTTCTTTTTTTAATATTCTAGGGTACATGGTTTGTAAGTTTTGAAACTGTAACAATTCTCTGATAAATTTTCCAGTATAATTATGGAAAAACATCTGCATGTAAGTGGATATTGGCAGTTCAAATCCTTGTTGTTCATGAGTCAATTGTATAGTTAATTACATGTTCTTCATTCCATAGTTTGTTTATTTTTCTTAAACTAGCTGTTTCTGAAACTCCCTGAGCAAACTAATTTCCTTGGATTTAGCTTATTTTCTTCTTCATCAGGTGAATTTATTTTATGTTGCATCAATAAAAGACTCCTACAACTTAGTTGCTTTTACAACACTGTTTTATTTTTTTGTTCCTCTTACATATCCTTAAGAGTTACCTTAAGTTCTACTCTTCATTCAACAATGAAGGTTGAAGAAGCAAGTTGACCCTGGGGAAAGGTAGCCTCATGACAAGTAAGAGTCATGGTGAAAAATAGCTAATAAGAACTTCAGAACTGCCAGGCATATGTCATTCTTGCTCAGGTTTAATTGTCCAGAAGTCAGAAGGCCAATCCTCATGTTCCCAGGGCAGGGAAATACAATACTCTCACTGGAGGTGAAGAAAATAACTAGGATCAACTCTATCAAATGATTAAGAATATTTTTTAATTTTATTAAGTGCCATAAAGTAATGTCTAATTTCAGGGAATTTTGTTGTTGTTGCAACACAGCAAAACCTGATTTTTAACTGAAAATATTTTCAAATATACAGTAGAGTTGAGAGACTTTAACTATGAAATTCCACATATCTAACATCTAGAATCTACTACCAAGATTTTATTGTAAAGCTTGATTTTGGGGGGTTATTCTTTGAGATATAGAAATTTCTTTCTCATATATTGGAAATAACAGAGCAAATATTATTATACTCATTTTATACAAAAGGAAATTGAGTTTCAGAGCCTTTACTAGGTCTACTTACTAGTTGAATGCCTTACTAGGTCAGGTTTTCTGAGTTTGGCTGTGCACCATTTTGTTTAAAAAGCTTTAAATATGTTGATGCCTGAATTCCACCAGAATAGATTTTAAAAATGTATCACTGCTAATTATTTTAGATTCCACATATAAGTGAGCTGACACAATATTTGTCTTCCTGAATCTGGATAATTTTACTTAGTATAATGTCCACTAGCTGTATCCATGTTGTCACAAATGGCAGATTTCTTTTTTAACGGGTGAATAATATTTCATTCTATGTATGCATGTAATATACAACTGTCACATATAATTCCATTGAATGGGTGCATGTCTGTGTGTATGTATATATATGTACACACACATAATTTTTCTGTATCCAGTCATCTGTTAGTGGACATTTAGGTTGTTTTAATATCTTGGGTGTTGCAGATAAACAACAACAAACATGGAGTGCAGATCTCTTTGATTTACTGATTGTATTCCCTTTGAATATATACCCAGAAGTGGCATTGCTGGATCATATGGTAGTCCTATTTTAAATTATTTTCTGTTTTCCATAATGGATGTACCAACTTACATTTCCATTAACTATGTATAAGGGTTTCCTTTTCTCAACATCCTCGCCGACACTTGTTTACCTTTTGTCTTTTCAATGATAGCCATTCTAACATGTGTGAGGTGATATCTCATTTTCAACTTACATTTCTCTATTAATGATCTTGAACATTTTTAATATATTTATTGACCCTTTTCACATTTTCTTTTTAGAAATGTCTCTTTCGGTCCTTTACCCATTTTTTAATTGAGTTATTTCGTTTTTAGTTACTGGATTGTATGTGTTTCATATATATTTTGGATATCAACCCTTTATCAGATAGAGTTTGCAAGTGTTTATATATGCACTGACCAATCTCTTTTCTTTCTCTACTGAGGGAGAAGCCCTAGTATAGGAGTATTCCTCCTGGATGCATGTGCTATGCCCTTAGGGCATGGGCAAAGATAAATGCACAAAACATTGAATTTTCCTTTTGCTGGAATATTTCCTTGAGTTTACATTGGCCTGGCCACTGTAGCTCTCGGCTGTTCTCTCAGAAATATTTTAGTCTGGATATTGTTGTTAAATTGACATCTTTTGAGGAAAGCTAGGAGCTTCCTAGCTTTCCATCTTGCTTATGTCACCTCTGAGAACTTTGTGAGATATATATCACCCTCAGAAACCATACATTGAAGTAGATGATATGACCTGCCACCTAGCTCCTCTTTTTAGAACTCAGTCATTCATTCCTCCAGTCTTCAGGAGTCTTGGCAACTGACGGAACAGAGTGGAGTCTCTTCCTGAGAATTGCCTTTTCTCTTAAAGAACTGCCTTGCCCACATTTACAGACTCATCAGCAGCAGCCGACAACCAGTGACTATTTTACATAGTGGTTCTAAGATTCCTTGATGCCTCATTGGACAACGATTCTGAAGGATTATGCCATTTTTAGAGCTCCTGAATCCATCTGAAGTGTAGTTTGTTTTGTTGTTTTTTTTTTCTAAGTTCTGCTTCCCTGGCTCTCTCACAGATGTTATTCCTGACAACACTGCTCAATAAACTTCTAGTCTACAAATTCCTTTTTCAGTTTTCCTGAGGGAATCTGGATCAAGACATTTAGTTAACCTGTCTCTATTGAAATATCTCTACCTTGTTTTCTGTAAACCTGAAAACTCCACTGAATCATTATATTATGTATGTGTGTGTATATGTTTGTATGTTTATGTGTGTGTACATAGTGGGTATTGCTCTTCATACTCCATGTCGGAATCACCTTTATCTCTGATCAATCTAAGGATGTTGTTGCAAGATAATGTTGCCACATTATTTATATCCTTACTCATTCTTAATGTGCTGACTCTCATTAAGGTATGAAAGAAGACCTTGAAAATACCCTTAATCACATCAAATTTTATAGTTTTTTTCTGCTAATTTCTAGTTGCTCAAATGGGATTTTTTTCTCACTCATGAAATCTATTAAAGTCTTAATAGTGCAAATCACTGATACATTGATAAACATTACATGTGGTTGGAACTATAAAGTTGAATAAATTCAGCAAAGTTTGAGATAAATTATATGCCATTCTATTATAAATTTGATAGAAACCCTACACTTTATCATGTCTTATCAAAGAGGAAACAAATGGAGGGATACATAAATGTCATCCCTTTTCATACTCTTTCAGGTTACCCGGTTTTGAAATAGCTTTTATGTTTCTCTAAGAAGAAGCCCTTAAATAGGGATATATAAGTTATTGATATGGTTTGCCTCTTTGTCCCCACGCAAATCTCATCTTGAACTGTAATCCCTTGAAGTGTGTCCTAGTGTCCAGGGAGGGACCTGGTGGAAGGTGAATGGATTGCAGAGGCTCTTTCCCCCATGGTGTTCTCATGATAGTGAGAGAGTTCTCATGAGATATGGTTGTTTGAAAAGTATCTGGTGCTCCCCACTTCTTCTCCCTCCTTTTCCTGATGCCTTGTGAAGAAGGTACTTGCTTCTCCTTCACCTTCCACCATGACTGAGTTTTCTGTGGCCTCCCCAGCCATATAGAACTGTGAGTCAATTAAACCTCTTTTCTTTATAACTTACCCAGTCTTGGTTAGTTCTTTGTCACAGTGTGAAAATGGACTAATACAGGAAATTGATACCTATACAGTGGGGTATTGCTATAAAGATAACCTAAAAATGCAGACACAACTTTGGAACCAATTAATGGGAAAAGGATGGAACAGTTTAGAGGGTTCAAAAGAAGATAGGAAGATGTAGAAAACTTTTGAACTTCCTAGAAACTTGTTGAATAGTTTTGACGAAAATGATGATAGTGATATGGACAATGGAGTGCAGGCTGAGGTGGTCTCAGATGGAGATGAGAAACTTAAGTAAAGGCTACTCTTTCTATTGTTTAGCAAAGAGACTGGTGGCATTTTGCCCCTACACTGGAGATCTGTGGAACCTGAACTTGAGAGAAATGATTTAGGTTATCTGGCAGAAGAAATTTCTAAGCAGCAAAGTGTTCAAGAGGTGATAGGGCATAAAAGTTTGGAAACTTTTCAGCCTGACCATGTGAAAAAGGAAAACCCATTTTCTCGGGAGAAAGTCAAGCCAGCTGTAGAAATTTGCATAAATAAGAAGTAGTAAACATTAATCACCAAGACAATGGGAAAAATGTCTCCAGGACATGTCAGAGATCTTTGCAGCAGCCCCTCACATCACAAGATTAGAGGCCTAGAAATTAAAAATGGTTTGGTGGGCCCGGGTCAGGGTCCCCCTGCTCTGTACACCTCAGGATTGGTGCCCCGAGTACCATCTGTTTCAGCTCCAGTCATGGATGGCTAAAAGGGACCAAGGTATGGCTCAGGCCATTGCTTCACAGGATGCAAGCCCCAAGCATTGATGGCTTCCATGTAGGTGTTGGACCTGCAGGTACATAGAAGACAAGAATTGAACTTTGAGAACCCCCACCTAGATTTCAGAGGATGCAACGAAAGAGCTGGATGTCCAGGCAAAAGTCTGCTTTGGGGCAGAGCCCACATGGATAACCTCTGCTAGAGGAGTGTAAAGGAGAAATGTGGGGTTGGAAACACAACACAGAGTCCCCACTGGAGCACTGTGAGAAGAAGGTCATTGTCCTCCAGAACTAAAATGGTAGACCCACTGACAGCTTGCACCATTTGCCTGGAAAAGACACAGGCACTCAGTGACAGTCCCTGAGAGCTGCTCAAGGCCATGGGAGCCCACCCCTTTTATCAGAATGCCTTGGATGTGAGACATGGAGCCAAAGGAGATCATTTTGGAGTTTTAAGATTTAATGACTGCCCTACTGGGTTTTAGACTCGCATAGGGGCTGTGGCCCCTTCGTTTTGGCCAATTCCTCCCATTCAGAATGGGAAGATTTACACAATGCCTGTACCCCTGTTGTATCTTAGAAGTAACTAACTTGCTTTTGATTTTACAGGCTCATAGGTGGGAGAAACTTGTCTCAGATGAGACTTTGGACCTTAACTTTTGGGTTAATGATGAAATGAGTTTAGACTCTGGGGTACAGTTGGGAAGGTATAATTAGTTTTGAAGTATGAAAAAGGCATGAGATTTGGGAGGGGCCAGAGGAGGAACAATATTGTTTGGCTCTGTGTCCACACTCAAATCTCATCTCAAATCATAATCCCCATGTTTTGAGGGATGGACCCAGTAGGAGGTGATTGGTTTATGGTGGCAGTTCCCTCGATTCTGTTCTCAGGATAGTGAGTTCTCATGAGATCTGGTTGATAAGTGTCTGGCAATTTCCCCCTTTTCTCCCTCCTTTTCATGCCACCTTGTGAAGAAAGTACTTGCTTCCCCTGTGCCTTCTGCCACGATATTAAGTTTCTTGAGGCCCAGCTTTGCAGAACTGTGAGTCAATTAAACATTTTTTTCTTTATAAATTTCCCTGTCTTGGGGAGTTGTTTTTAGCAGTGTGAAAATGCGCTAATACAATTAAGAATTCTCTCCATCACAGTTTCCTTATTTAACTACAAAATCATGAAGTTTAGTTCTTAAACCAGCCCCATGAGAATGACATTCATTTCTGCAAGACAATTTTTAAGACTACAAACATATCAATTTGTTCAAACTTATGATGAATAAGAAACCAGGCAAAAATGCAAATTATAATTAGAATATCCATTTGCAATATACTTACTAATAATCTTAACACTGCATACAGTTTCCAAGAATTCAATACTGTAATTAAATTAGCACTCTTTATGCTTTCAGTATTTAAAGTCTAACATTGCAAGCAATAACCATAAAATAAAATAGTAAATAATGATAATAACCAATTACTGCAGAAATGGAACAAAACATTATAATAATCACAGTTTTTTATTGACAACAGCTTCTTTATGGCACTCCTAATCAGTGGATAATTCTACAAAGATTACTCTTATTACCAGTAAAACTTTTGTTTCCACCCATTAAATAAAACAAAGATTTCCTTTCCTTACATGAGAGAACTACTTTATTGTTTTCATTTTTTAAATTTCTGTGAAGCAGTGCACCCTCATGTTTTGTGACGTAAATTGTGGGTAGAGGAGATAAACTAATTGGAGACCACTTCAAATAATTACATTTAAAGAATTCTGGGATGAATGCATTACTAATGGGATAATTTTAATGGGTTATAATTACAAAAGCGTCCTCATCCAATACAAACAGCCCTCAACACACTTGTACACACACACACTTGCAAACACACATATATATTTCTTGTTTATTTCTTCTTATCTATATCACCAATATTACACTATTGAATTCTGGAAATCCAAAATCACAAAGACTGTAAAAACCTTCTAGAAGTGAGGGAAGTGTGGAATAAAACTGCTTGAATATATGATTCAGATGATACTTGATTAATGAAAGGCTTTACATAAGTTTTAATGAGCTACACATATGATATACTTATTTATAATGTAGCGTACAATGTATACTAGCATGTAAAGTACTACATTGAAAATAAACTACAGATACAAGTGACATATAGACAAATCTCACAATGTTATAATTGTAAGTTAAAGAGGATAGAGACACCACCGTTAGACTCTAGCAACATAAACTTTAAAAAATACAGCAAATTGATGTGTTGAATGTCCAGACAACTTTTAATCTTCATGAGGAAGAAAGAATGAAATGATCTAAAAGGAATATCAGGAGGGCTTCTGTTTATTTTATTTTTAGACCTGGGTTTTATTCCTGGTATTTATTTATTTATTTATTTTTTGGATAATTTTTAGCTGTATACTTGCTTAGGGATCTTTTTCTGTTATATTTTTAAATATATGTGTACAAATATATGTAGATTGTATGAAGAAATTTGTAAACATATGCTCTACAAGTATCTTACTTTGTAACATTCAAGCAATTCAAAAATAGCAATAAAACTGTTGTATTAGCCTCAAACAGTCAATAAAATTCAACAGCAAATATTATATAGGGTCTATATACAAATGAGGATGATATAACTTTAGAAATATATAGCAAAAATATATGTTTACAATGCATTATATTTGTCAGAGAATTTTATGACTGAAAGTATTTTAAATAAAAAACTATAATTCATTATAAAATTAGATAAATTCCATTATAAAAATTAGAAAAACATTTTAATAAAAATTTCTCTCTAAAAATTGAAAATAAAATTCAAAACATTATGACACTTCATTTTGAAAGGTATACATGAAACAATGTTCATTAACATACTATTTTATCCTTTGTGAACTAAATCTTGGAATTTTTAAATTATAAAATAAGTTTTTAACATGTATAGAAATGCATACAACATGCTTATGGCAGCCATTTTCATTGTAGTAACTATTGACAACAAAATGAATTTACACAAATTGGGAAATGAACAAATTTTTTAGTATTCAAGTTGGTAAAATGTGTGAGTTGAATCTATGAGAAGGATATTTGGGAGGATTTCCACTGTATGTTTTTAAGTGAAGAGTAAAACAAGGTGGCAAGAGTATACGTAAGACTTTTAAAAACTAAATGCTATGTGTGGTTTTAATTACAGTAATTCTATTTGAGTCTGGGGCATATATTGTGCAAAAATAGATGGCCAAAAAAATGTAAATTTCTATTTCATGATGGTTGAATTTTATGTGAATTTTGTATTTTTGGTTTGATTTTGTGTCTTATTCAGTTTGTTTCAATGGAAATATGTTATTTATATAAATAATTTAATATTTAAAAAGGTATTATTATTACCAAAATATTCAATTACAAATAACAGATTTTAATGCATAAAATATCTGAAATATAAACAAATTAATCTTTGTATCTTCCCTGTAGTTTAAATTTTCTTTTATATTTCCCATTTTTTATCATGTTTTTTTTCTGTGAAGAAAAGTGTTAATCAGATTATTCAGCTCAATAATTAATGTTTCATTTTTGTTCCATTAAATTTAATGGAACAAAAATGAAACATTAATTAAATGGGACCTAATAAAACTCCACAGCTTTTGCACGGCAAAAGAAACAGTCATTAGAGTGAATCGACAACCAATAGAATGGGAAAAATTTTTTGCAGTCTACCCATCTGACAAAGGGCTAATATCCAGAATTTACAAAGAACTAAAACAGATTTACAAGAAAAAAACAAACAAGCCCATTCAAAAGTGGGCAAAGGATATGAACAGACACTTTACAAAAGAAGACATACGTGAG
>CAUYQU010076070.1:0-49058 GCA_963574635.1 Cheracebus regulus | reverse complement strand
TGTATTTTTAGTAGAGATGGGGTTTCACCATGCTGGTCAAGATGGTCTCGATCTCTTGACCTCATGATCCACCTGCCTCGGCCTCCCAAAGTGCTGGGATTACAGGCGTGAGCCACCGCGCCCGGCCAAATCATTTCTACTTGACACATGGCAAAGCCTTGGATTTAAGACTTCCTTTTGAAGATAATGGAAACTGATCAGGTTTGTATTCTGCTTTTCTTTTTTCCTGGAAACACATAATCTTAAAGCATAGGAGGAAGGTGTCAAGATCCTTGCTCTAGGCAGCTGCTGGCTGAAACAAGAGCATGATATACTTCAAGGTATGTAGAGAGACAAACAAGGCTTTGGAGAACGAGACGTGCCTGTTTTTAAAAAGTATCTGTGGTGATACTCTATTATCTGCTTAAGTCTGGATACCGCAGTTGTTTCTCTAATTACAAAGACTCACTTGGAATGGCAAATGGCAGGATGGATGCACCGTCCTGTGCACTCATGAACTTAGCGGTGGAGGTGCAGGTAGAGCACACAAAACAAGCCTATGAACCGCTAGAACTGATGATGGCTTCCTTCTTTAATAAAGAAAATACTGGAAGAGAAGCAGGTTGGGGGCGGGGAAAATCATTGTTCACTTAACACAATGAATCTGAGGTACCTATGGGACATGCAGATGGAGATATCCAATTTGCAGGTGAATCTGAGCTCAGAGGAGAGGTCAAGATGCCCTGTGTAATGAATACTTTCCTTTAAAAGAAGAAAAGATCTGAAGGGAATACTGGAAAATGTTAACATCTGTTAAGTCTTTCTATTGGAGATTAGGAGGAGTTTGAATCACCTAAGAACCATCTTCTTGAGCTAATATTTTTGCATAATTATCTTTTTATTAAATGAAGTATTTCAAACAAAGAACATTCAGGGAATCACTTAACAAACACACCTATCAATCAACGGCAGCCCCAAGAATGTAAATCAATTTACCCAGAAACCACAAAGGCCAGCAGACAAAACCTCCACTCATCCACTTCTCTCCCGCCTTGTGTCCCGTCCTCTGTTCCTCAGCCCCTTTCTCCTTCCACTTCCCTCGGATCTTACTTTCCCTTTTTCTCAACATTATTCATCATCTCTGGCTGGTATAGACCTTACAAGATATGACCTTGTCCTTCCACATGATTAAGTTCATTACATCTTCCTGTGTAGCACCCTAACTTTCCATAGCCCATGACGGAGCCTGGGAAAATGATGGTGACTTGTCTCCACAGGGTCATATACTCAGGTGCTTCCTCCTTTTCACCCTAAAGGATATCTGACCTCCAAAAACAATTTATAGGAACCAACAGTTCTCCCAACAGAAAGCACTGCACTCCTAACCAAGTATCATTCTGCAGCTCTCTTGCAAGGCTCTCCATACTCAGCTCGCTCTTATAATTTTGCTCGTCACCTGTTTTCCTCCTTTGTTTCAAACCTGTGTTAAAGTCATTCACTGTGGTCATAAGAGAACAAATATTTCTGTCAATATAAAACCCCTCAACATCAAAAAATCTGGGATAAATATTTTAATCCTTGAAGGGCAGGAACAGTGTGATGTAGCAATTGAATGTTCAATTTAGATGTCTACATTTTAATCCCTGTTCAACTTTAAAATAACTTTTCTTGACTTTCTATCCTAACCAACCTTGAATACCCAACTTCTTCCTGAAAGCTTCTCTGGCTATTCTAATTCACTTTATTATTTCCCTTTTCCCAATGACCACAGTATAGCCATCTCTCAGTATACTGGGGGGATTGATTCTAGGACTCTCTATGAATATCAAAATCCATAGATGCTCAAGCTTTTTGTATAAAATGGCATAGTATTTGCCTATAGCCTATACACATCTTCCTGTATACTTTAAATCATCTCTACATTACTTAAAATACCTAATACTATGTAAATACTATGTAAATAGTCATTATACTGTATTCTTATTTGTATTCTTTTTATTGTTGTAAAGTTACTTTTTAATTTTTTTCCAAACATTTTTTATCTGTAGTCATTTGAATCTGCAGATGTGGAAACTGCAGATATGGAGGATCAATTATATTCACATCAAACCAACACAATAGAAATTAATCCAATAATGTACTTGCTTATGTTGCAATAAAGCTACTTCACCTTCTACATCCCTTCCAGGTACTAGCGTAGTGCGAATCAAGTTGTAGTTTGGTTGGAGTAAATATTAATCCATGCTGATACACATGTTGGGAGTGGAAAGAAGAAAAGCCAGGTCTGACAAAGGCCAGCTAGAAAGCCAGCTTTTTTTTTTTTTTTCAACACAGTTTCACTTTTGTTACTCTGGCTGGAGTGCAGCGGAGTGATATTGACTCATTGCAACCTCTGCCTCTCGGGTTCAAGCGATTCTCCTGCCTCAGCCTCCCAAGTAGCTGGGATTACAGGTGTGCACCACCACACTCGGCTAATTGTGTATTTTTCGTAGAGACGGGGTTTCAGGAGTTTGAGACCAGCCTGGCAGGCAGGCATGCTTTTATGTGGGATCCAGGGAGTGACTAGACAGCTGCTGTGTCCCCACCAACCTGCCCATGCATCTCACTACCACAATATAGCTTGAAATGTCAATATACTACGTATGTATCCTGGGTCATCTGTTCCTCAGGAAAAAGCACAGACATGAACATGAAAAGGGAAGGGTAGCACTCTATGTACATTCACCAAAAAGTTTCCTCAAAGATTTAACATTTTACAAAATATCTCCAAAGCGGTCTCACTTCTCACAGTATAAACTGTCATAAAACATGCAAGTAGCTGTATCTGTTTCCTAATGAAATTTATTTTTATCCCTTCCCTGGGGCCTCACAATAACTTCAGTAAGAGGAAATATGAATTCAAGTGGAAGCAGGGGAACTGCAGATGATCCAGATGTTTGCCTGTTAGGATAGAGTGAGGAGTGGGATTTATATAAATAGTATGGATAGCAGACAAACAGATAGAATGATAGATGGACAGACAATTTATTGAGCATGTACTCTGTACCAGGTACTGTGTTAAAACCATTACAAAGATTATCCCATAAGATAGTTAGACTATTACTGTATTTTAAAGACAGTGAAACTGAGGATCATAGAATTTAAATAACTTGCCCAGGGTCAAACCTAGAAAGTTGTAGTGTCAGGGTTTGTCACCAAATCTGATTCCAGACCCCAAATTCTTAACCCTTAATGCTTAATGTTCTGAATATAAAAAGGAAGTTTAAGCCTACCAAACCCTTTCTGTGTCTTTACACTATCATTAGTAAAATGCCTGTGAACCCCTGGAAAATTTCTTCTCAAGGATGCTTCTGCATGCAAAATTTGGTCACTGGAAAAGGCTGTGAAGAAATGATCTCTAACGTTGTCTCCAACTGTAAGATTATCCTAAAAATTTACTGCATGAGTAGAGCAAGTTTTATTTTATTCCCTTTTAAAATGAAGGGATGGCTGGGTGCAATGGTTCACCTCTGTAATCTCAGCACTTTGGGAGGCTGAGGCAGGCAGATCACTTGAGGCCAGGAGTTCAAGACCAGTCTGGCCAACATGGCAAAAATTCATCTCTATTAAAAATACAAAAATTAGCCGGGTGTGGTGTCATTCACCTGAAGTCCCAGCTACTCAGAAGGCTGAGGTGGGAGAATCACTTGAACCCAGAGCAAAAGTTTCAATGAGCCAAGATCATGCCACTGCACTCTACCCTAGGTGACAGAAAGAGACTCTGTCTAAACAAATACAATAAAATAAAAACTGAGGAGAAGATAGATATTATCCCTCTGGGATTAAGTTTTGAGTACTAAGTAGTTAGAAGTTTGTTCAAAGCACTTGAAGAAAAGACATGGCCAAATTGTTGTGTTCAGAAGACTATTTTAACCATGTCCCTTTCTACCCATCCCTAACACCCAAACACGCATATTCATCAGCTAATTTCACTTTCTCCTTCAAAGTCTCTGCTCAAGGATTTTCTTCTCCAAGAATTCCTCACTGCCTGCGCCCCTCAGCAGGATCTCATCCATGTCCATTGGGTCCATGTCTTGTTATAGGATTTATTACATTGTCCTGTCATCATGGATCTTCATGTTAGTCTCTCCAGCTGAACTGCATGTGTCTTAGGGATTGTGATCATGCCATCTGTGTATAGTAGTTTCCAGTCTAGAGCATGGCACTGACAACACACTTCATATACACCAGCAATAAAGTAATATGCCATAACAATATAGAGCCTCTAAGTCTGAGGACAGAACCCTTATCTTTACTGTGGGGAGCTACTGGCTGAAGCCAGCTCAAGACACCTTTCCAAACAATGTGTAAACAGCAACAGCCTGTGTAAGAGCCCAGGGCAATCAGTTAAATCCCCAGTTGCAAACCTTTATGGTTTTCAGGGTAAAAGACCTCAGAGACAACTGTTCTCACTTGTCATTTCAAATATTTAAAGTCACCATTCCCTGGAGCTCCTGCTGTTAACAAGCACCATGGTGAACTTCTCTGGGTCTTTTCGCCTGTCGGAGAGGTCTGAGGACAGAAGGGTTTAAGAAAGGAGCACGGCCTTGTTTTCTGAGCTTGGCTTCGTTTTTCTATGCTCTTACATAAGGTTTTCTTGCCACATTTTTTTAATGTATAGATTTTAGTCCGTGATCATACGAGTGGTTTTACTGCATGAAGAATTCAGGTTTTCTGACCCCCAGACAGTTATATTTCTACCAGTTGATTCCAACTCTTTCATCAGAATGAACTCAAGCCTCACCTCCTCCAAGAAGCCTTCAGTGACCTGCTCCCCGAGTCACATGAAATGCCCTCCTCTGTGTCCTCAGCGCCCTGTGTGTGCTTCTAATGTGGCACATATTACCCTGGTCAGAAGAGGGGCTCATTAACTTGTCTGTTTTCTACCAGGTTGCTTGCTGCAGTGAACTGAAACCACATCTTATATCCCAGTTCCTCGACCCGTGCCACACAAACACTCTTACATTGCTTCTCTCCCTGTTTCTTCCTGGCTGGGGAGGGGAAGGAGTAAATATTCTTTGATGGTTTGTGCTTTTCATGAGGTCCATTTTTGTACTCCCATTGCTACAGAGAGCAGGGAGGAAGATTTTAGTGTGGTTTACTATGTTAAGATCAAGACTAATGATAAAGGTTGCCTAGATAAGCTCCAGAAGCCCTTCCAGCTCTCAAAATCTAAAATGTAATTTCATTCGATGCCATCTTTTCTTCCTCCTGCACAAAGCCCTGCTTCCTGCTCAACCAACATTAGAGAAAACAGGCACTGAGCAGCCATCTGAAGGCTGATGTTATAAACACTCCCTGGGACTTCATAACAGTCAGGAGGGCTGAACTGCTGTCGATTCAAAGACCAGTCCAGCTGCTATCCTGGGATGAGGGATCACAGGGAGAAGATGCTGAAACAACTGTTATAGATTTTACTGGCAGTGGCTTTCGACAGACTGGAATGAAAACGATAATTGGTGAAGACGTCTTAGAGGTCACTAGTGAGTATGAGAAAGCTCTCTGACTTTCATTAATAGCAGCCTCTGCCTGAACTGAATAATAACCTTGAAGACGGTAGCTTGAAAGGTGAATTCATGTGGGGGGAAAGTCTGGGACCACTTCTAAGTAGCAGCTTACAGCCTTTCAGAAACAAATGCTGTAATGAGAGTCAAGTATTTCTCTTTAAAAGATTTTTTGCTACCAATTCAGGTAGGCAAATAACTGCACCCCTGTTTTATCAGAAAACAAACCTTCTAAATTAACAAATAAGCTAAAATCATTAGTGAGTATTTTCAGTAACAAACATATGTTTCTTAGTGAAATAAAGAGAAGATAAAGAAGTTAGCTTTTTCCTTCTTGGCTGCAAATGACCTTAAAAGATACTGTTAAATAATAAATGTCCATTCACTAGTCTTGAAATAGTTGCATTTAAACCAATTTTATGATCATATAGAACCACATTTTACATTATAGTGCAGCAAAATAAAAGTGCTCTATATTGCAGCTATTGGGCAGTAATAGAAGCTATCTTGTGAGAGGATTAATATTCAGGGCCTCAAAAGACTCCAAGTGCACCCCAGATGTGATATCACCAGCTTGTGGCATCAGTCTCCTTTTCTCCCATCACGAGGTGAACGAGGGAACAAGGAACCAAATCATAAAAGAGAAAAAGTTGCTCAAAATGTCATTCTTTTTAAAGGCAAATTAGTATACAGAAATTAGCCAGGTGTGGGGGCTAGTCCCAGCTACCCTGGGGGGCTGAGGCAGCTTGCTTGGACCCAGGAGGTCAAGGTTACAGTGAGCGGAGACTGCACCACTGCACTCCAGCCTGAGTGACAAAGTGAGACCCGGTCTCAAAACAAACAAACAAACAATGGCAAATAAGTGACTTAACAGAGTAGGAGGGTTCTTTCTGTAGCCTCCACCACAAATGCTGGTTAGTTTCTCCAATTGACTAATTGTCACCTGAGAATGTAGAGGAAATCTGCTAATAGTTACTAACATTCTAGAGTGACTAAGGAAATGAGCTGCAGAAATGCAGGACATCATTTTATCATTGGTTGGATAGTTAGCATATTCTCTTTGCACATGATCTACAATGTAAGTCATCATCATTATTATCTGGGGTTTTATGTTCATATCAAAGTTTTCTAATACGGTGGTGGCGCCTAGGAGGGAGAACTACATAGAGAAGCCTGCCCTTCTCCTTCACTTCTGCACTTTGAGAGGGAGAGAGGGAAGGAGGGAAAAAGTGAGAGAGATTTTCTTCCCAGAATGAAAAAATTGTATTATTGGCATTCTGTGAAAGAGTTCTTATGCTCTTGGGAGAAACACACACACACACAAAATTCTTTAGAGAGAAACCTCATATATTGTGATACCATAGGCAAAAAAGAGTTCAAAGTGAAGAACTTATGGCAGACATAGCCATAGAAGAACACGATTTTAAATATATCACATGCCTAGGTAATAGCTCAGGTGGATACAGAGTCTGCCTGCCTGTTAATGGATTAACATTAGGCCAAATGCTTCCTGTGTGCATCCTCTTATGCCACACAGGATAAAGGTACACTCTATATAAACAATATGAATGCTTTGGAAGGAAAAGTGCTCCTTGCTTTAATGAGGATGGCCTTCCCACCTTGATCAGTAATTCCAAACCCTCTAATGCAGTCAGGGAATGTGGATGATCAGCCAGGGGTCAAGCCAAGAAAATCAAATTCATGAGTAACTTTTCCTTTTGTTTTTTCATGCTGCCCCCACCCCATTCCTACAGACTTATAGGAGTCCAGAACGAGTCGTGGAGTTGTACTCCTTAATTCTTTTTGTAATTTCAAGAATGGGGCTTTCAATAATGACAATAAAACACTGATAAGCTGAGATACGATTTGTTTGGCATTACTTTAAGGCAGCACCATGAATGAGTGGCATTTGGCCATGTGTGTATTAGGGCCTGGGTTGATGAGGGTAAAGAACAGAAACACCCCCCACCCCACCCTCAGCCTGTACGTCTACCACCTACCCACCGGGTTGGATATAAAGGGAACGGATGGGGTGAGATGCACCCACCCTGAAACACTGCTCTCTCCAAGTCAGCACAAGTCTCCATGCTGGCCTACATCTATGCTGGAAGTAGCTAAAATGGTTATAATCACTCAGCAGATCAGCACTGTATTAGGTCTTTCTTTCATTTCTATAAAAGAATACTTGGGACTGGGCAATGTATAAAGAAAAGAGGTTTAATTGGCTCATGGTTCTGCAGGCTGTACAGAAAGCACAGCACCAGGATTTGCTTCTGTAGAAGCCTCTGGAAATTTACAATCATGGCAGAAGGTAAAGAAGGAGCAGGTGTCTTACATAGCAGGAATGGGAGCAAGAGACAGGGGAGGTGCCACACACTTTTAAACAACCAGATCTCGCAAGAACTCACTACTGCAAGGATAGTACCAAGAGGATGGCACTAAACCATTCATGAGAAATCCACTCCTATGATCAAATCGCCTCCCACCAGGCCCCACCTCTAACATTGGGGATTACAATTCAACATGAGATTTAGAGGGGACATATATCCAAACTATATCAAGTACATTCTTTTTACACAATAGCACAACTTGAGAAGTCTGTGAAGTATACTCATTCTCATGCTGAGAACTGCAGCTGATGACTGGTTGAAATTCATGTGCTCATCATTGCTGCTTGGGGAGAAAGCCTTGGACTTCTGACTAACGGTGCATCTCCCACATCTATTGGACAAGAGATGATTAGGATGATTATCTGATGTAACTGGGGATATTTGTCAAAATATAATTTCCTGGGCCTCCCAATGCATAGATCTGATTCAATGTACTTTGAAAAACCTAAGGGACTATGACATTCACCCCAGGTTAGGAACAGTTTACTATCCAGGAAGACATCATCAGTCTTGAGTAAGAAGTGACCCAGGACAGAGCTAACAAGAACCACAGTGAGTCAACATCTGCTGGAGCTGCCAGGGTGGCTGGAGCAGTGGACAGGAGGAGGAGGAGGAGAAACAGTTACCTAGCTGTGTACCTCAGTCTTCACATCTGAATAATGGAGACAGTAATACCACCTGTCTCATGCAATTGCCAGGAATGTTAAATCAATCAGTCAATGTAAAGTATATAGTACAGTGCCTGGCACTTGTATCTTGATAAAGATTAGATGCTGTTGTCTTTATTTGGATCTAAAGCTGCCTGAGTAGAAGCTGGAGAATGAGGCAAGGCTGTTTAATGGGACAAGTCTAAAAGGAGCTAGGTGAAGTAGAAAGGAAACTAGGTTTCTAGCTCCTTTAAATGTCCAGAGAAGAGCTGGAAATTCTGCTATGGCTAATCTTTGAGGATCAGTAATTTGTTAATTCACATTCAAAAGTTCAACTTAAGGCAAGGTTATTTAACATCTATAACTTATACATTTATGTCATTCAAAAAACCTCCAGCATTTGCCAAAAGGAAAAAAAGAGAAAGGAAAATATTTTACCAGTAATTCAGATTTTACTTGGAAGTCCCTGGCTTCATGAACATTCTTTATAAAAACTGCAAAATTCTCAGGACTAATACTTACATTCTGACTTAAAATTCAGGCTAGGGAGGTATATTTGTTACCTATTACTGTGTAATAAATAACCATAAACCTAATGGCTTGTAACAACACATATTTATTATCTTTCAGTTTCTGTGGACTGAGATCCAAGTGCAGCCTGTCTGGTCCTCTGCTTCAGGATGTCTCCTAAGGCTACAATCAGGGTGTCTGCCAGAGCTGGGGTCTTATATGAAGGCTCAACTAGGGAAGAATCTGCTTCCAAGATGATGAGGTTGTTGGCAGGATTCATTTCCTTGTTGGCTCTCACCATTGCTTACCATGCAGGCCTCTTTGACATGACAGTTTTCTGATTAAAGCCAGCAGAGGAGAGAGTCTGCTAGCAGGACAGAAGTTACTATGTTACGTAACCTAATCATAAAAGTGACATCCCATCCCCTTTGCTCTCTCTGCTGGTTTGAAGTAGTCACAAGTTCCACACACACTCAAGGATAGGGGATTAAACAAGGTCACGAATACCACAAAGCAGGCCTCATAGAAGTCCCTCTTAGAGTTGGCCTGTCACAGGCAGCACTTCCCAAATGGGGTTCCCTAAAGCAGTACTGTGCCTCCGGACATTAACTGACACTTTAGAAAACAAATTGACACATGCTAATTGTTTTTCATCTCAATATTTCCTCAGACAGGGAAATCCAAAATATACTCTTAGGTAATGACCCCAAATATGCAATAATCTGTCATATCCAAGAGCACTTTCCTTGTAAGATTATGACTTAATATGAGAATGCAAAATGTTTACCATCTATAGTGATGCAAAAGCAGCATTGATTTCAGGTTGATCTATGTCATTTATTCAGTATCTGCCCCTGTGTGTTATCTATCTTGTCTTACAATTTCAACATAAATGAATATTTAATGTTTCTTTTATATTAAATATTTATGCTACAAAAATTCATGCTCCACAGATCTGTGACTCAAAGAAGGACATCTTCAAACAACAAAAAAAGAGTGTCGAGATTCTCAAACTGTGTCACAATCAAGCAAAAGTTGAAATACATCAAAATGAGGGCTAAGGCTTTGCTTTCTAAATATGCCTGGGAGTAAGATGAATTATTCCAGAACAATCTGTCAATGGTACCAAGATTTTGCAAAATATATAATTTGGGCTCTGTCTTTCCTTGTAACACTCACCATCTCTATGACATGACAGTTTTTTGGCTGGGCACAATGGCTCATGCCTGTAATCCCAGCACTTTGGGAGGCTGAGGCGAGTGGATCACCTGAGGTCAGGAGTTTGAGATCAGCCTGGCCAACATGGCAAAACCCTGTCTCTACTAAAAATACAAAAATTAGTCAAGAGTGGTGGCGCATGTAGTCCCAGCTGCTTGGGAGACTGAAGCAGGAGATGCTTGAACCCAGGAGGCAGAGGTTGCAGTGAGCTGAGATTGTGCCACTGCACTCCAGCCTGAGCAATAAGGGCGAAACTCGGTCAAAAAAAAGAAGAAAAAAAAAGACATGGGATTTTTCATTTTACTTTGCAATGAAAGGAAAATGTAGAACATTTTAAATGCTGGTCTTCAAATTTGGATTTTAATTCAACAATATATCATTTCCAAAATTAGACACAAAACATTGTTTTTGGTGAACGGGTTTGTTATTTCTTGATGTCACATTTTACATTAACATGTAAAATAAGATTTTTATGTTTTCTTTTAAAATATTCCACTTTTCTAATTTTTGTGTGACAATTTTATAAGGAAGACAACAACTGTTAAACCTCAATATTTTTTAAATACTATATCCTTTCTCTTGTCACTCCTTCTAAAGAATATTGTATGTTTTATATTTAGCTCCTTGTACCTTTGTGGTGCTGATGGGATAAAAAGGCAAATTAAAGGTTGAGAGAGACCACACAAACATCAATGAGCTCATAGAAAAAGATCACAAAGAATGACGCAAACTAGTCATCAAAGTTTCAGAAAGACAGAAAGAAACTGGAAGCAGCATCTGTGAATAATGCAATTTGGTATTGAGAAAGATGAGGAAAAACTGCTTGGTTTTTCTCTGTGCTTTTCAATATAATTCTCTCCTTTTCTGTTCACAAAAGAGCAGTAGTACCAAAATAATCTTCAGTAATAATCATTATTAGTCTCTAAGGCTTTCAAAGCCAGACTTATGTTTCTTTTAGATGTGCCGTGATGCTTGTGTGGGCCTTACCTGGGGCACTCAGAAAGTTGTCTCTCTCCACAGCATCCTCTATGTTTGTCCTGTGCTAATACTGACAGTTCTTCTCCCAATTTCCATGATATAAAATCCACTCCACAGGGTATTAGTGTGCAGGGTAGATTTTACTGAAGATTTCATAGTGCATCATGGATTATTTCATTAAAAAATTTCCCTTGGGTAATTGCTCTCCAAGACTGGTCTAGTCTGCCGGCTGCCAGGGCTGCGTGTCCCTGTTTCCCCATCTGCCTTGCCCTCCTTCCCTCACTGATATAGCCTTCCAGTCCTTCAGCTCCTTAAGATTTACTTAAGTATATTCAAAACCCACCCCCAACCCACCCCATTATTCCCCACATGGCAAACAAAATACTCTCTCTAGAAATCCATGAAAGATTAGGTAGAAATGTTTTTTCACTGTCACATAATGTTAAAAAAAAACTGATAAAATTTTAATCATTTATGATAGCAATTGTTTTGTCTGTCACTTTTCTGGCATAAATAGAAACCAAGTCTCTATCTCCTGACCTTTTGTCAATGCTCTGTCAGTACATTCTAATTTTAAAGGAATTTTGATGTCAAAATGGTTTGGGAAATTTTGCAGTGGAATATATGGCAGGGAGTGGTGTCTCTAAATCCAAATTAGGCAGGAGGATTCAAGCAAAACTTGGGTAAAGTGATCACTTCAAAAGAATAAAGGATACGCCACATGTAGAGGGAGAGGCTGAATATTCATTCATTCACTGAGCATTTGCTTTACACCTACTGTGAGCCAGACACTAAACTAAGGGCCAGCCTTACAATAGGAAAGAAGGTGGACATGGTTCCCACCCTCATGAAGTCTGTGGTCTGGTGGGAGAACAAGTAAACAATTAAACAAGCAACTTGAATAGAACATGGATAAGTTGCAGGGGAAGTATAGAGTGAAATGGGACAATATTCCCAAATCCCCTAGCACATGTATTTGTTTATCTAGGATAACTAGGGAAGGGGTGGGAAGGTGAGAGTGGGGGTCTTTTGAGCAAGGGTAACAGCAAGTTCAGACATAAGGAAGTAGAGCAAGCACGGCCAGCTTGAGGAGTGTCGAGAAAGGAGCTTATTTTGTCTGAGTGTGGGAGGAGCAGGGCAGGTATAGCCAAGAAGAGGCTGGAAAGGAAAGTCCCATGTCCTCAGGTTTCTACCCTTCGGCCACAAATTCTGATTTCCTTATGCTCAGCTGAAGCCTAATCTCAATCTATGCCTGTAGTTTGGCTGCATCTCTTTCTCCCTGGAAGAGCCCAGAGTTTCTGGGTCAGGGGCTGCCCTGCAGCATTGCAGCATCCCAATGGCACCCCTAAGCCTCAACGTCAACTCTCTAAAGTTGGGACATGCAATCAAAGGGTGGTTAACTTTACATCCCTCACCTTAGTTATGTTGCCTGTCAGAAAAAGGGAGAATTTAACAAAATATGTTTTTTATTGATATCAATTAATTTTACTTTAAGAACTTTTCCGAGAATTTCTTGACCAATCTTCAAAATAATTGTAACATGTTGGCATATTACATACTGGATTTGAAATTCTTTTCACTGATCTGAATATTACATATTTTAGAGATGAAAATAATTAATTAACCCAGAATTCATTGGATAACTAGTAACAGCCATGTCCTAGGAGTTACATAAATAAGAAAATGCCTCTCCAAATTGTTCACAGTCTAGAAAACATACAAGGAAACTCTATAAATTCCTGTGGTAAAGACAGATGTAAAGGGCATTATTACAACCCAAACCCAAGGCATGGAGTCCAAACAGTGAGTGGCTGGGTAAGACTCACTGAGGAGATGAGGATCATATCGGGGCTGATATAGTTTGTCTTCTTCATATGTCATGTTGAAACGTGACCTCCAATGTTGGAGGTGGGGCCTAGTGGGAGATGTCTGGGTCATGGGGCAGATCTCTCATGAATGGCATGATGCCCTTCTTACAGTAATGACTTCACAGGAGAGCTGGTTATTTGAGGGAGGCTGGCATCCCCTCTTTGCTCCCTTTCTTGCCATGTGATGCCTACCCCTGCTTTGCCTTCCTCCATGAGTAAAAGCTTCCTGAGGCCCTCACCAGAAGCAGATGCTGGCGCCATGCTTCCTGTACAGCCTGCAGAACCATCAGTCAAATACACCTCTTTTCTTTGTAAATTACCCAGTCCCGACTATTCCCTTATAGCAATGCAAAGTGGGCTAATACAAGGAAGAACTGTTTCTCTTTGCCTTTTTCTTCTTTTCCTTTATTGTATGATTGCTGCTATTCACCCAGGCTTTCTGGAACCATATCCCCAATTACCACACCAACATAGTAATTAGGTAAAAAGATTCCGTAATGAAAGCATTCTGGACATATTAGGCTGGGGCTTGAAGGAAGGAATCTTGCCCCTTCTCTGTCTCAAGCCCCTCCTCACATTCATCCCTTCTCCATGACTTGCTGGCCCATTTGGCCAAGGAGGTCTTCTCCGATAAATAGGCAGCTGGAGGCTAACTTTGTTCCTAGATACCCCAGCCCTCACCGCCCCAACCCAGGAATTAATGGCCAGAGCAGACAGAGCACCTAACTAGAAAACACTGGCAGAAGCACATGGAGGCAGAGACCAAAAGATATGGAACTTAGCATACATGGGAAGGGAAGCCCACACAAATTAAATGAGGGGAAATGTACAATGTCAAGAATAGTTTGTTCTAAAGTTCTCCGCTAATTTTTTTTCCAAAACTTGGGATCTTAATGGAAAATAACAATAAACATGTGGGGTAGTGAAGTAGAAACAAATGATGCATTTTTTTTTTCTTCTCATGCACCCTGCAGCCAGTACCTGAGGGCCCACATTGAGAACAGATTACTCTTTGAGTGTTGAATAGGAATGTTTGAATATTAGAGGTATGTTTATTTATCAGCAGTAGTTACCTTTTTCACTCATTTCTTTGCTTATACAATAAAAGTAGATAGAACCCCCACTACACGCCATATACTTTGGATCCAAAATATAAATAAGACAAAGTCAGTCTAATAATGAAAACAGACAAGCACAGCACAATGACTACAGTGCAGTATATCAGAGAACAGTTTACATCTCCCAAAGAGCAGGGACAATATTTTCATATTTGCCATTCAGAATTTCACCTGGAACACTTAAAGCAACACCTAACATAAAACAGGTTCTCATTAAATGTGCTAACTGCTGTGTCTATGTGTCCAATGAACAGTGTGATATATAGCATGGAAGCAGGACACATAATCAGACAAGATTAGTGGGTGAGGAAGGTTCAGCTGAGTTTGGTGTTCACACATAGAGTGATAGCATCTGCCTCATAATGTGATTTTCTGCAGCACTGCTCATCAGCTTGATTATAAGTGGTATCATTGAATGATACGGATGATAAAAAATAAGTTTCAGAAGGCAAAATATACAGGAGTAGGGAGGTAAGAGTCTTCCTGGAGAGTGACTGAAATAAATAACCATAAAATCTAGGAAGGATAGCTGGGCATGGTGGCTCAAGCCTATAATCCCAGCACTTTGGGAGGCTGAGGCAGGCAGATTGCTTCAGCCCAGGAGTTCAAGACTGGCCAGGGCAACATAGGGAGACTCCATCTTTACAACAAATACAAAATTTAGCTGGGCATGGTGGTGTGTACCTCTTGTCTCAGCTACTCAGAAGGCTGAGATGGAAGAATTGGTTGAGCCCATGAGGTTGAGGCTACAGTGAGCTGTGATTGTGCCACTTTACTCCAGTCTGGGCAACAGAGCAAAACTCTGTCTCAAGAAAGAAAAAAAATCTAGGTGAGCAGAGCAGAGAATAAAGGAGCTCCAAGGGGATGAAAATAGAGCAGTCAACGCTCCAGAGGTCTCCATGAAATTCAGAGTAGACAGTGGGGATAAGCGTGAGGAAAGAGGACCCATAGGTGAATACTGATGTACAAAGCTGAGAGACTGATGTTTAAGATTTCAGAAATAGAGCTGTTTAGGGTAATGTTTGTCTCCAGTGGGGATGCTGAAGTCGGGTGGAGGCCACTTAATTAGAGAAGATCACAGCAGTCAGTAATTCTGGGTAGATGGATGGGGTTATCCTTGCTGTGTAGGAGAATGGCAGGAGGAGAAGAGTCAGAGGCCAAAGACCTCAATGGAGCAGTGGCAGGGACATCAGTGAATGACGTCATTAGAAGGGGGTGAGCTTCACCAGGGTTTCTCCAGAAAGCAGAGCCCGAGGTGATGGCTTGCATGCAGTCAGTTGATTTGAAGACAAGGAGTGAGGGAATGCAGAGGGTGACACAGGAAGGCAAAAAAGTTAATGCAAGGGAATGTTCTTGAGTGATCTCTGTTGTGAGTAAATCGGGCTCTATCCTGCCTTCAGAAACTTCTGAGCCATGTAGAATGAACCTCAGAATTTGTCCACTTTCTTCTTCCCCTTTCAGTCAAGGGATGTCTTAGTGGGGCTTGAACTCCCTCTTGTAAGGCTGCAGCAGTGTGAGTGCCAGGCAGGTTTCCACAAGTGTACTTACTAACCTAAGGCCTCTGAGAAGCCCCAGGTAAAAATCAAATGATAACAAGGTGTAGCTGAAGGAGCATGCTGTCAGATTTACTGCCTGCCTGAAGGAGCTGGTTGTCACTACAGTGGCTGGAGTAAAAGCTGGGCAGGGAGAATGTGAGATGGGGCACCAGAAGGTTCTGTTACAATGGGTAAAGGAGTCATTGTAAGCAGCAGGTAGGAGCAAACAGAAAGCCAGTGTAGGCACAGGCATGAAAGGTACAGCAGATGGATGGCATTAATGACCAGGGTCCAATTGGAGCCTTGTCCTAGAACTCCAAAAAAAAAGTCATCTTGCAGGTGAGCAAGACTAAATTCTAAGGAAGGGGGCTCAATGGGAAGATCCATGCTCACTTGGGCTTCCTCTACCCCGGGCGTGTTTAACCAGATACAGAGCATGACTGCTTGGAAAAGCAAGCTGTGGCCTACTCAATGGCATCAATATATCAGGAGATAAATATTTGAGCTCACAGAAGTCTGTTCTGAATATGGAAGAGAGAGAGAGAGAGAGTGTGTGTGTGTGTGTGTGTGTGTATGTGAGAGAGTGAGAGAGAGAGAGACTAGAAAAAGAAATAAGGCGGCACTTAACTTGGCCTTGAATAACTAACATATAAAGATATAACTTATCTGATCCACTTGGCAGTTTTATTTAGCAAAGTAAACTAACAAATTGGCATTCTGATTTAGATGTAGCTCTCTTGGGAGCTGGTTTAGCCAGTTAAGCTCCCCTGAGCCTGAATAACCCTGGGTTTGCTAATAAATCAAGTGTAAGGATCTCCAAGGCAGAGGATCACATCCTGGGATTCAGTGACCACAGCAAAGAACTGATGCCTATGCAGTATGCAGTCCTATGTTAGGATCAAGCTCATCCCCTTCTCTCATATTTTAAAATTCACTTTCTGACCTCAACACACTACTTCTATTACACATCATTGTATGGAAATAAAATGATGTCTTTGTGGCCTTAGTTACCTTTTACTGCATAACAATTTATCCCCAAACTTAAAACAACCTACATGTATTGTCTCACAGTTTCCGTGGGTCAAGGGTCTGGGCAGACTTAGCAAGTTCTTGCACTTCAGGGTCTCTCACAGACTTGCAGTGACAGTGTCAGCTGGGATGTAGTGATCTTAAGGTTCAAATGGGCAAGGATCCATTTCCAGGCTCACATGGGGGTTGGCAAGATTGAGATCCCTGTGGACTGTCAGACTGAGGGTCTCAGTTTCTTGCTGGCTGTTGGCTGGAGGCCCCTTTCAGTTTCATGCTACATGGCAACTTGAATCATTAAAGTCAGCAAGGGAGAGACTCTGTTAGCCTGAGGACATTACAATCTTTTGGAACCTAATCAGTGAAGTGGCATCCCATTATCTTTGCTACAATCTGTTGGTAGAAGAGAGTTACCAGGCAAACCCACATTCAAGAGAATGAGATTATACAGAGGTATGGATACCATGAGGCAGGATCATTGGGGACCATCTGAGAAGCTATCGAGACCACTGTGTATCATCATAATGGGGACTGTGGCTCATTGAGGATACAAGCTAAGCTGCTTGGATATAGAAGTCCAAATACAGTGGCTTAAATGGGATAGAGGTTTCATTGTCTCTCTTTAATAACACCCTGATCTGCAAACAGTGTGGGGTGGAGCCGTAACTGGAGTTCCTTTTATCCTGTGGCTTATCCCTTCCCCAGAATGCTGTTTAAGTCCCTGAGAAGCAAAGTGGTTTACCAACTCGTTTTCATTCTTAATCCCTGGGAATGAAAAAGAGGAAAATAAGAACTTAATCAAATTTATTTTAAGGAGGTACTGCAACCGGGAAGTTGTGCAGATCACTTCTACTTGCATCTCGTTGGTGCAAACTTGGGCATATGGCCACGTATAACTAAAAAGAGGTTCTTGCTGGTCAGCCATGGGCCCTGTCGAAACTTGACAGAGGGGATCCTATTAAAGGAAGATAACGGGGAACAATCAGCACGCTCCACCACACTGGCCAAGGATGAAGGGAGAGTTAAACATCATTTAACTTGTTACTTTCAGGTCATGCAACAGATGTTTCTTTGTCTCAACTCTGACGCTCTCTTCATACCTATCATGGCCACCTAGAAAATACTATATGCTGTTAGGCAGGGCTGCCAATACAAGATGAGCAATTTTCTGCTTGGTTAAAATATTAACCAAGGATACAACTGTTGGGCAAATCGGATCCACCAGAAAGTTAGGATAAGTAAGTCACTGGGCTAAACTTTCAAACCTCTCAATTTTCTTCTTTAAATAGGTATCCTGGTTTGATGACATTTTGCCAGAGATATTAAGAAATGCAGATGCATCTGTGATCTTTCATCAGGCAATTGACAATTTATAATTACATTGCAGATTTTTTTCCCAAAAAAGCAAAATATAGTTTGAATGATAAGTCTTCCTTGCTTCTTCTACTTCCTAGTGTGAAGATTCTCAACATGGATTCCATGAAATTGCTTTGGGAGTTCTATAAAACTCTTGAAAATGTCTGTAAAATTTGTATGCATGTACAGACCCTTAAAAGGGTGTTTGATACTAAGAAGTTTCCAGTGATTGGATGGCACAATAGTGAAATAAAACCTAAGAACAAAAGAATGACGATGATTGTCATTTATTAATTCCTATAAGCCAGGTATTATGCTAAGTATTTCACCTAAAATACATCATTCTATCCTCACAATAACCCTGTTCAGTATGTAGTAACAGGCCTCGTGCAGTGGCTCACACCTGTAATCTCAGCACTTTGGGAGGCCAAGGCAGGTGGATTGCCTGTGCTCAGGAGTTCAACACCAGCCTGGGCAAAATGGCGAAACCCTGTCTCTAATAAAAGTACAAAAAATTAGCTAGGCATGGTGGCACACACCTGTCATCCCAGCTACTCAGAGGGCTGAGTGAGAATCACTTGAACCAGAGAGGTGAAGGTTGCAGTAATCCAAGATCATGCCACTGAATTCCAGCCTTGTTGACAGAGGGAGACTCTGTCTCAAAAAAAAAAAAAAAAAAAAAAAAAAGTTGGGGAGAAGGCAAGGCACGTTTTAGCAGGTCATATGAATAAGGAGTTAGGCTGTACAAATGGACTGAAGAGGAATAAGATTACAAAGCCTAACTTAAGTTGGTACAAAATAGAAGCTCAGAAAGATTCACTGTCATGTGGCTAATAAATAGTAGAAGCCAAATCTTAACTCAGGGTGTTCTCATGCCAAAAGCAGTGCTCTAATTCTGTGATTCTTGCCTCCTGCTGTATTGAGAGGTGCGGCAAGAATTTGCCTTATTTTGATGAGCAGTATCTACACTAAGAGCAAGGGAAAAGTTTTGATTTTTTTTTTTTTTTAGGTGTAGGGGCTGGAGTTTGTCTGCCATTTGTTATTGATTGATTCATTCATTCATACACATATCAAATATTTACTAAGCACCTAGCTTATGGTAAGCACAATACTAAGTACTGGGAAACTCAACATGTAAATGCATGTCCCTTTTCTCAAAGGGACTGACAGGTTAGTAGGGACATAGTCCTACTAACTCACAGCAACACTAGAATGAAAAAGAACCAAAGTGAATTTGTGAACATGCTACAATAAGAACATAGGAAGAGGGGTGCTCCCCAGGTGAATCTGAGATTATTTAAATGATGAGAAACTCTTGAAATGAAAATTTCAAAAAGAGGAGTGTTTAAGAAGATAAGTAGAGGAAGTGGCAGATGAGAGAGAGGGAGGCGAAAAAAGAGAAAACATGGCATGTTTAGGGGGTGTCCCATGCCTTGACAGTATAAAAGCATAAAAAATGAGGCGGATACAGAGGTGTGTTGAGGTAGAGTTATAAGGCTGCACTGCCAGATGTGCCTATGAAAAGCCAGGCAACATGGATGACAAAGCCACTGACACCATTTGAGCAGCAGTGACCTGCTTTCACAAAAGTGTTAGAAGGATCACTCCAGCAGCACTGGGGAGGAAGGACGGAGGAGGCCTCAGACAGAAGGCTGGTCTACTTACTAGAAAGCCATAGAATGATCTGGGTGACTAGATGTTGTTGCCTTGGACTAGGACCGTGGCAGTGGGCATAGATTTAAAAGAAAGTTGGGATGTAGACTCAGTAGGCCCTGATGGCCAATAGGATATGCAGGATGGGAAGGAGAAGGAAAAAGGCTAGGATGACTCCCAAGCATGTGGCTTATACAGGTGGTAGGTGATGGTGATAGTCACGGTTGGGAACACAGCAAGAGGAACAGATTTGACAAGAGGAGTATCTGAGTTAAGTTTTGGATCTGTTAAACATAAAGTGCCTGTAAGACATCCCATTGGAGAAATCCAAAAGGCAATTCCCTCCCGTGCCCTTGAGACTTCAGGCTGCCTCAGCTCCATGGAAGTTTGTGGTGGACTCAGGGGAAAAGTCCTCCCCTGTTATCTTCCTTTGCCTGCAGGCCACTAGAGCAAGACTGCTTTTGCTCTGAGTCTCAGAGTATCGTGAAAATTAGCTCCACCAGCATCTGATTCTTTCTAATTCCTTTTTTCCACAGTGGTTCAGAACCATTAATGGGACCCAGCAGAGCATTCTCCATGCCACATTCTCTATTGCCCTTTTCTCTTTCCCCTGGGTATCCATGTATATTCTCTTCTTTCTTCTTTCACCCAGAATGCTAAAGTCTCTGTGCACATGGATAACAGAATACAAATATATGTCTGGCTGGGTGTAAGGAGATGTCCACATACCCAGTCTCCATTAAGGAATTCCCCATCTCTGCTACACACATGTATGGAATCAAGGGTAGAAAGTGAGTGCACATGCTGACAGTGGTTGTCTCTTGATGTGGTGCAATGCTAAGTAGTTTTGATATATTTTTGCTTCCCTTTGTTTTTAAAGTCTTCTACTTGTTTAACAAAACATCAAAAAATGTAGAATTTGTAATTTCCTCCCTTTTGTCCTCAGAGTGTGTGCCTGAGGTTGTCTCTGTGAGAATGAACCGAACCTGCCCTGGATGCCAACCATTGATCCTGCACACTCCAGTTTTTATTTCTGCTCAGTGCCTGTTCTGTGATCAACTGGAAATCACATGTTCAGTGAAAGGCAGAACCCATATGAAAGAGAGCTGATTACTGCGAGTATTCGCTGTATTATAGTGAGTGTGAAAAGAGAAGTGTAGCAGGCTATAATCAGAGTGAAAAGGAAGCTCCATTCCTCATCAGCCGTGACGTCGTCGCACATCAAATGGAAACCATGGCAATGAGTTAGTAATACGAAACCGTAGTTGCCAGAATGCTGCAACTGAGAGAGGGTGGAACAATGGAAAGGTAGCAGGAAGGAACAGTGTCACCCAGTACAAATGTCAAACACTGGATCCTGGTGTAATTAAAGCTGGGCCCTCAGGAGACATGACAAAGGCTTACAATGGTGCCACCACCCTGTGGTGTCTGTCAGGTGACACCCCAGCCTGAACAGGAATATCGCCTGACACCATAGAAACACTGTCCTCTGATTCAGGACTCACCAACAGGGAAGTTAAAAATTAACCGTGGCATTTATGCTACCCCTACGCACACCTTCAGACATCAGAAATGTCTCCTGGCAGAGGCCTCTGTGGCCTGCTGGTACTGTACCCTTCATATTGTTTTACTGTCTCTCAGTAAACAGCAACACTATTTCTGAACTGTGGCTGTTTCTACAGAAAGGCTGACCAGGAGGGCCAAGGCTGTGTTTTGCCCAGTGTCCTGGGGCTCTGGGATATTGTGACAGCCCTGGAAAGCGAGCAGCCCTTCAGTGACTGGACTTCTAGAGTCTGCCTCGCCTGCCTTCCAGCTTCCCTGAGCCTCTTCTGATTAGGGTATGTTTGCTTCCTCACAGCCATTTTCACTTCTAGCTGAGTGCTCTATATGCCTAGATATGGGGACATCAGGAAAGGTTCTCTAAGTCTCCAAACACTTTGACCATGAACTAATTCAGGCTTAAAATTCCATATGAGAGTCACCACTGTCTTTTGATCACAGTTAAAATTCAGTGAACTATACAAGTAGAGTGCAAAAAGGTAGGTGAAGGCAATGGCATCTTCTTCTTAATTCAGTTCCTGCAGGTGCATGGAATTCCCCCAGATATTTTGGCTTACCATGGTCTTCCCCGCTTCTGAATTACTGTAGCGTCTTTGTGCACTAAGCACCTTAGTGCCTACCATATTGCATTGTTCTCTAGTCCACTGATTCTCTAGTTGGGACAATTCTGTCCTCCAGGGAATGTCTGGCAGTGTCTGGACACAGCTTGGGAAGGGGTTACCAGCATCTAGTAGGTAGAAAGTGGGATAGCCCCTGCAGCACAGAATTAACCAGCCCAATATGTCAACAGTGCTGAGGCTGAGAAACCCTGCTCTAGTCAATGGATGTCGCCTCTGCATTTTCAGTCATATTAATATTTCAAAGAAAAAAATGCAATTAACCCTAAAATGAAAGTATTAAGCCTTGTGAGTTATCTGACAAGTATGGTATGAATACCTTTAACAGATCCTTTGAGAGAACAGTTTTAATACATGGAGGAAGACTATTTGGATGCTGGTGTGAGGAGTGAGAGTGAGTGGAAACCATTCAAAATTGAAACTTACAGAGGAAATGTCACCTTCCCTGAGATAGATGCCAAAAGATTACTCTCTGATTATTTGGTTTCTTCTTCTAATGCAGTTGGCTAGTTTAGCAGCATATACATCAAAATCTCCTGAGAAGCTTTTCCAAAATTAATATGCTTAGTCCCCATCTCCAAAATATATTTAGGGGCTGGGCAGGTGCTTTCAAGGCACCCTGCAGGTGACGATGATGTACATTCTTGGTTTCCAGCCACTGTGCCGAACACAATTAGCTAGTATGGCCACCATGTTATGTTTTCCTTTCCAAACATGGAAGTCCCATTTTAAAAGAACGAACCATGATTATTCTGTTGCATGCCCCCTGTAAATTAAGATGGAAAGGCCCTTCCTGTCCGGGCTTGAAGCCTCTTGTCTTGAGAAATAATAACAACCCCCACCTACCCGCCACCACCAGGGCCATCTCCATTACATTTCCACTACCAGGCCCTGCAGCAGAGGCAGTGCTACCTGACATACAACTTCCTGAAGTTGAACACACCTGAGAGAAGGAGCACCTCTCTGGGCTCTCAGTAGCTTGTTCATTATGCAGGGTTTCAGAATTTCAAGACAACTCACTTGCCCTTTAAAAAATGTCCTCTTTTATTTATGTGCTCACTCATTCCATCAGTCAGCCAACAGCTGTATTTTAGACTGCTTGTCCATAAAATTATGCCATGTGTATTTGAGATCATGATATTACAAAAATAGTTTCCTTGGAGGAACTCACAGTCTATTAGGGGCACAAAATGAAAGAAAAACCATGTGAAGCTGAAGAAACAAACAGAAGAAAAGAGAAACTATTTAGACCCTGTTCAACAAGTCATTTATCTTTTGGTCTCTATTTCCTTGTCTGTATGACAATGAGGTTGGATTAAATGGTCTTTAGAATCCCTTCCAGCTTTCAAATTCTCTAAATCTATAATGTTGTGTGTTTGACCTGAGTGTTTGTATGTTTATTGATAGAATTGTAGCCCCAAGAAGGATGTCAAATAAGGGAATGAAACCACCTCCAGGGAGATACCTCCAAAGCTCACCTATAAATGTCAACCTCTGCCAGCCCTTTGGGATGAGGCCATGAATGCCCTTCTCTGATGGAAAGCTTTACCGCTGCAGTTAGTGAGCCCATTGAGACATGGACAGGATATAGTTCCTCAACCTCAGCCCACTGACTGGTGGGATTTGGACTTATTTGGTTCCACTGCCTCAGACCCATGGGCCATCATCATCCTAAGTGCCTGCACACCTACCCAACCCTGACCTGCTTGCCCGGCCCAGGATTCACCCAGTCTGGAAGGCTTGGCTTGGCTTTCGCTTTGTTTTCCATTCGTTCATCCATCAACAATTAGGTGCATGCATGTTCATATCAGGCACTACCCTTGGCACCCAGATACAGACATAGACATAAAAGCAGGCCCTGCCTTGCAGAGCCAACAGTCCAGCTCTGCCTCGCCCTGGGCTTTGGGCAGGGCTCAAAGCCCACTTTGTTGGCTGTGATTCTGCTGTGGAGGAATGAATGTCCAGAATTTCATGGTCAAGGCTTTGGCTGACTCTCCTAATTTGTCCATTAGACCCCTGCTGATATGGATGCCTGTCTACATCTCACACTAGCTTACCTTTCTCTTTTCTTCTGGACCCTCTGCATGGGCCTCCCCAAATCCATGTGGTCAACTAACCTCTCCTCACCCTGGACCCGGTCCTGATTTCTTTCACTAATACACCATACTGTTCTTGAAATGTCAGCTGTTGCCATTTCCACCTGAGTAATAACAGGATGGAAAAATCAAGTCACCCTCACTGCCCCAGTCCTTCATAACTAGGAACGCTTTTATTCAATATGTTCTTAAAGCATCTTGTTTGAGATGTATCACAATTAAAAACAGGAGCCTTTTAAACAGATGTATTAATGGAGTATTAATGGTATTTAAGTGATTGCTAAGAGAGTTTCCCACCACAAACAAATGTCTAGAGCCATATTTTGCAAAAACTGAGTAAAGGGAAATGTTCTGCCAAGACTCATCAGTTTGCTCTTTCTCTGCAGTCATGCTGCCAGTGCAGGGATGTTGCTGGTGACAGACAAACTCAGCTTTCCTTGGAAATATTAATCCAAAGTTTCTGTTATCTGTCCCTCTACATTCCTCTCCCCCACACCACCCCCATCCTAGAAGGAGTTTAATATGCAGCACATATGTGTTTCTCTTTTGCTGGGGTTGGGACTTTGCTCTGGAGCCTGTAAGGCTGCCTTGCAAACATACGGGCAAATCCTCTTTTTCTAGCCTCCTCTATGTCCAGAATAGCCTCCAGCATGGAGAGCAAAGGCAACACAAGTTCACGCCACAATATGGAGATGTTTATCCAGAGTCACTGGCTTAGTCTTCACTCTAAACCCCTAAACACACTGTCAGCAAAAGGTCAGTCTCAGTTTTCTTTAAGCAAGGAGACTTTGAAGCTGCTATTTCCCAATCCAAGGAATTCCAGAGGAAAGTTGCAATGGAAATTGCTGTGACCAACACAGTGGGCTATTAATAACATTTTAAAGTCAACGAGCATGTCGTCATTTGCTCTCATATCATTTCTTTCAATCCCCATGGTCCCACACACTGCCAGATGGGTAGAATCTCAAGTCCTGGGCTGGTAACCCATGGTTCTCTCCTCACCACTGAAAGTTACAACAAAGACACAAGGAACTATTAAAGAACCTCTACATAATCACCTCCCTCAAACTCCTAAAGTATATGCTAAATTCCAAGTCATCACTGGCCAGCCTAGAGAAAGAGGAAAGCCAACTGTTAACTGTAGCTAAATAGCTAGATTTCCGAATAGTCTTTAGCCAATCGTGTCTGTCTTTCCCCTCTCATTTTCCCCCATTGGCAAAATGAGGATAATACTTTAGCTGCCTAGTACATATAACTAAAATTTGAGAAGTGCTTTGAGATCCACAGATAGGCAAAAGCTAACACTTTGGAGCCCTCCCGTGGGTTGGGTCTTCACTGGTATTCCTCATACCTGCCTTGTGAATTAAATGTCACCTCCACTTTTCAAATGAGGAAATCCCATTCCCAAGAGCTCAAGAATTTGACCCAGGTCACACAATTGGTAAACTGAGCTGGGAATCTAACCCAGAATCTTATGACTCCAAAGGCTAATAGCTAAAAAAAATTAATTTCCCCTAAAATCGGCACATGTACTTTTATAAATTTGTTTATTCAATAAAGTAATTATTGAGCACCTATTATGTACCAGATGTTTGTGATAAATCAATGAACAAATTAAATAAAATTCTTGGCCTCATAGAGGTTATCCTCTAGTGAGCAGAAAAGAAGAAAGCTATTTCAGAGTTCTTTTTGCATAAAACTCCAAAACATGTATTGCTATCGAAAACACAAGTAGACACTATAAAATATGCTGCATAAAGAATGCAATATTCCTAAATGAAACTGAATTGATTCCAATGACCAAACCCAGGAAATTTGACCATTAAAATAAGAAACCATAATAGTGAAGAAATGGATTTCCATTCCTATAGTAGATGGCTGACAATTGTTGAAATTCTGTATCATCAGTCAGCTTTGTATAACAAAACACTTAAAAGGATGAAGTGTCTGTCAATTGATGATTTCTTGGCGTAACATTTAAAGGTTTATAGTTCTACATACATTTCATAAATAAAGACAAAAGTACTCCAGGGGATAAATTGCTCAAAGTCACTCAGAGATCATTTCTATAATGATGAAGTGCAGCCCTGAGTAGAAAATCAAATGACTGATTTACCATTGGAGATGTGAGAAAAATTTGATGAATGCTACACGACATGTTCTTTTTTTAAAATTTCATTTTAAGTTTCTGGGTACATGTGCAGAATGTGCAGGTTTGTTACATAGGTAAACATGTGCCCTGGTGGCTTGCTGCACCTATCAACCCATCACCTAGGTATTAAGCTCCACATGCATTAGCTATTTATCCTGATGCTCTCCCTCTCCCCACCCCACTCCCAAACAGGCCCCAGTGTTTTATTATCATCCCTGTGTCTATGTGTTCACATTGTTCAGCTCCCTCTTATAAGTGAAAACATGTGGTGTTTGGTTTTCTGTTCCTGCGTTAGTTTGCTGAGGATAATGGCTTCCAGCTCCAACCATGTCCCTGCAAAGGACATGATCTCATTTCTTTTTATGACTGCATAGTATTCCATGATGTATATGTACCACATTTTCTTTAGCTAGTCTAACATTGATGGGTCTTTGGGTGGATTCCATGTCCTTGTTATTGTGAATAGTGCTGCAATGAACGTATGCATGGATGCATCCTTACAACAGAATGATTTCTATTCCTTTGGGTATATACCCAGTAATGGGATTGCTGTGTCAAATGGTATTTCTGATCCTAGGTCTTTGAGGAATGGCCACACTGTCTTCCACAATGGCTGCACTAATTTACATTTCTACCAACAGTGTAAAAGTATTCCTGTTTCTCTGCAGCTTTGCCAGCATCTGTTGTTTCTTGACTTTTTAATAATTGCCATTCTTACTGGCAGGAGGTGGTTTTGATTTGCATTTCTCTAATGACCAGTGCTGTTGAGCTTTTTTTCATATGTTTGTTGGCCACATATATGTCTTCTTTTGAGAAGTATCTGTTCATGTCCTTTGCTCAATTTTTAATGGGGTTGTTTGTTTTTTCTTCTAAATTTGTTTAAGTTCCTTGTAGATTCTGGATGTTAGACCTGTGTCAGATGGATAGATTGCAAACATTTTCTCCCATTCTGTAGGTTGTCTGTTCACTCTAATGACAGTCTCTTTTGCAATGCAGAAGCTCTTTAGTTTAATTCTATTCCATTTGTCAATTTTTGCTTTTGTTGCAATTATTTTTGATGTTTTCATCATGAAATCTTTGCCCCTGCCTATACAAGACATGTTGTTAACTTTCTCTGCTTCAAGCAATAGGAGTGAGCATTAAGTGACACCTATGTGACAATCCTACAGAAGTTGGACTTTCCCTCTTAAAAGCTCTGGCTTCTCCTTTGGAATGGATAGTTCTGATAATAGGACTCCTAGAAGGTGGGCCACCTAGTATTTCTCTACTGCTCAGCATGGAAAAGACAAACAATTCAGCATCCAGACTGTGATGTTATGGAGCACCTTCTAGGACTCCTATTAACACAACTTTCCATTCTAGAGGAGAAGCTATAGCATTAAGAGGGAAAGTCTGACTTCTGAAAGATCTTCACCTAGGCATCACTTATTCTCACTCCTTTTGCTTGAAACAGACAAAGTTAAGAGAATGTCTTGTAACAGTCACTAAATTTTTCTCCCACCTCTGCTGGATCATGTAATTCTACTTTATCAGAGCATGTTAAGATCCAAAAAATGTTAGGTGATTGTTTTGATGATCACTTTACTTTTGGCTATTGTAATGAGTGTTTCCCAGCAAGTGGTACCACTTGTGGTTCAAATTCTGACTCTGCCACTTAGCAGTTGTGTCATTTTGGATGTATTATTTAACTTCTGTATGTCTTGGTTTCTTCATCTAAAAAGTGGGAATAAAAATAGTACCTACTGGCCAGGCACGGTGGCTCATGCCTATAATCTCAGCACTTTGGTAGGCCAAGGCAGGTGGATCATGAGGTCAGGAGTTTGAGACCAGTCTGGCCAATACGGTGAAACCCCATCTCTAATAAAAATACAAAAATTAGCTGGGCATGGTGGCACATGCCTGTAGTCCCAGCTACTCAAGGGGCTGAGGCAGGAGAACTGTTTGAACCCGGGAGGCAGAGGTTGCAGTGAGCCGAGATTGTGCTACTGCACTCCAGCCTGGGCAACAGTGAGACTCTGTCTAAAAATAAAATAGTACCTATCTACCTCATAGGGCATTGTAAGGGTTCACTGAGTTAATACATGTGGAAGCACTGAGTTAATTCATGTCTGGCACCAGAGTAAGTACTCCATAATGAAAGAAGTTATTATTATTTAGGATTGTACATCAAAGTGGAGTAACAGGGAAACATTCTGACTTAGCCCGTTTGCTCTGATAGCATTTGAAATTCTTTTTCTTCAATGGTGGTTGAAGACATGTAGAAACAACTTCCTGGCATGTTTGAAAGATCATGAGATAACTAACAGAGCTTTTTGGCTATCTCAATCAAAAAATAGGAATAAGCTATCATATAGTCCATCAGGTTATCAGGCACAGAGGCATCCACACAGATGACTGAATACTGAATTTCCTTTGGCTGGTTTGATTGCCCTGTCTAGACCTGACCTGAGAGTGCTGACACCCATCAAGGCACAGACCAGGCAGTTGTGATGCTTCAAAAGGAGCAAAAGAACTAAGTGCTGCTGAGCAGAATGCTATGCCAACATGGAAGTAACAGTTAAGAATCCTTTTCTACTCATACATGGGGTAAATTTCAGAGGCTGAGTGAAGAAAGGATATTACACCAAATTGCAATGATCCAGTTTCAGCTTGGGAAGAAAGCACTGAGATGAAATATTTGTTTTCTCATGAGAGATTATTATCTCAGGCAGCCTTCCAAGTGATTTGTTAAAATGGAACACAAACCAAAAGATGAATCCGATGAGACTTCATAGTTGTTACAAGTGGGGCAAGGTATAAATTGTGAGGCTGACTCGTTCTTTTCATATGTACTTGGGAAATAGCACGGCTGTCCTACGGGCAAAGAAGGAAATAGATGGCTGTTAAAGGAATATCTTTTTTTTTTTTTTAATGTCACAGCCTGAGTTCCAAATAATGACCTTGATGTGCCTCTGACAAAAAAAAAAAAAAGAAGAAGAAGAAAAAGAAAAAAAAAAGGGAGAAAAATGTGTTGAGCACCTTGAGCAAATTTTGGTTCTGAAACAAAATTTTCACTTGCCTCTGAGAAAGAGCTTCCCTTTATAGATGGAAATCTGTGCAGACACCTAGTTGACCAAGATGCTTTCTTGTAGTTTCAAAAAATGATCAGTCACAGAAAGACAAACTTTGCATGTTCTCACTCATTTGTGGGAGCTGAAAATTAAAACAATTGAACTCATGGAGATAGTGGAATGATGGCTACCAGAGACTAGGAAGGGTAGTGGAGAGGGGAAACGGGAAATGGGGATAATGGGTACAAAAATACAGTTATATACAATGAGGAGTGAGCACAGTCAGCAATAATTTGTTGGATATTTTAGAATAACTGATGGAGTACAACTGGGATGTTTGCAACACAAAGAAATGATGAATTCTTGAGGTGATGGAAACCCCATTTACCTTGATGTGATTCTTACACACTGTATGTCTGTATCAAAATATCTTGGGTACCCCATACATATAGATACCTACTATATACCCATTAAAATTAAAAAGTAAAAAAAAATGATTAAAACATGCTAGGAAGAAGAGTTGGCAGCCCCACTACCTCCACAGAAAAAAGAAAACAAATTTTTACTCCCTCAGCTCCCCACAGACTGAGTCGTTCCAAGAGTTTATGATAGTTAGCATCTTACTGAAAGACTCATTAACTGATAAATGTCCAGCAGTAAAACGAGTAGACAATAAAAGTTTATGTACATGCTATTGTATAAATTAAAAATTAAAACAACTATTAATTTCAGCAAAATGCATATGTTTCCTTGGGCATCAGGGTATTTCAGTTCAAAATATTTGACAGCCTGCAATGTCTACAAAGTATCTTCAACTAGCATCTTCAATTTGCTAAGAGAAAGCCTAGTTTTAACATATATATAAAACTTTCTAGATTTATTTCCATTTTTTTGCTATATATTTACTCACAACTTGCTTGGTTGCCACAGAAACTTAAAAATCCCTTGTGGATGCCAGGTGCTATGGCTCATGCCTGTAATCCCAGCTCTTAGGGAGGCAGAGGCGGGAGGATAGCTTAAGCCCAGGAGTTCAAGACCTGCCTGGGCAATATAGCAAGACCCCATTCTCCACAAAAAGGAAAAAAACAAAAAGACAAAAAAAAATAATAAGTGTAAAAAATCCCTTGTGGCTTTGCATTAATTTAATAATCAAAAGACAACTACAGGTTTTATTAAATATCTCACTGTATACTACTTGGCTCTAGTTTTTTTTTAAGTACAAGGACTGAGCCTGAGTGTAATAATAAGAATTATGATTACTACTACTAATGCTACTATTAGCAGTAGGAAAAGTCTCTATTTAATCAAATATATTTTCAAGGGATAAATTTTACCCTAAAAAATAGCTGAATATTATGGAGAATGGTGTGCTCCTACTATAAAGCATGAATAGATTTCATCACTGTTGGTGGTGAATGGACCTGAGAGGAGCACAGCAGGACTCAAGCTGGGAGAATCATCCAGAAAAGTAGGAGTATAGCAGATCTAGAAGCAGAAGGACACAAAGAGTAGGCACTGAGAACGCTGCAAACCTACTCACAGGTTTTAGAGAGCTCCCCAGCACAGTGTCAGGCCCTGCCCCCAGCACTTCACTGAATGTGTAGGGTGAGATTTGTACCAGCACAGATACATCTTCCGGGCCTGGCTGCCAGAGATGCAGGGGCTGGGCGTGGCTGAAGCAAGGCACAAACTGATGGACCCTGATTCAGGAAGTATCTGCTTGTCATCAGGATGACAGGTCAAGTAAGTTGGTTTGACCAAATAACCAGTTAATTTGATATAAAAGTGTCAAATTGGTGGTTTGAAATTCTTAAGTCTGTATTCAAAGCAAAGAAAACTATAGCCTGTATAAACTTACAGATAGGATTTAGGTCCAGCAAACAGGGTAAAAGAGCTGCAAAATTCATCTCAAAAGTAATAAAGCATATAGAAATGTCAAATATTATCACTATGCCATTATTTGCTGCACCTCCATTATTAGATTCATTTATTGTAAGTATCACAGTTCCAGTCTGGGCATGAAAGCTAAATTACCGTATTGTAGAAAATGTACATTTTAGGACCTACCCTGGATTGTTTTAGCATGCAAATAAAACCGTATTAATTGCCATTGTTGGTAGCCATGGATTTCTTAGGAATTTTTATCTGCAACCAAACTAATTGGTTTTGAATCCATTCTGACAACATTTTAATTATTCACTAGTTAATAATTCTTAAAAGCAACTTCAACATTAAAATGTCTTTAAGAGCATGTACAGAGCTCTTCAATTCCAAATAATTTTATACAATATTCACATCAACCTAAATATTCTCTGAGATCTTTATAAATGTGTGTAACATATTTCTCTATTCAGAAAATAACCTTAAAATTATATGACTGTGTATAACACCCTTTGCATGATATGTATGCATATTCCCCAAACACCTTGTTTTTTCACATAGTTTGAGTTTCTCTGCTGTTAGTTTTTTTTAAAAAATCGAGAAAGCAATTTTTTTAAAGCCCAATTCCTACTATTTGTACAACTATACTGTGGAGAGTATGAAGAAACACAAGTACTACACTGTTGGAGCTCTGCTCATATCCCCTAAAGAAATCTTTACAACAATTCAACATAGGAAAACAACTGAAAGTAAATATATATATATGGCACTAGACAATATGGATTTATTTCCTGACTTAAGTTGGGATCCCCAGATGACGATTTGTGTGAAAGTGATTTGGGGAGTAGGGAAGTGGGGCCAGGAAGAGAAATCCCATGAAGAGTAACTTCGGCTTAGTCTTGCAGTCTTTGGAGACCATGTTCTGGTCGGGGGCCAGGGAGCTGGGGTAATTATTCCTTCCGTCCATCAGCCCCTAGGATGAGGCACCCTGGGTTGCGGGTGTAGTAGGAAGTTATATTAAATAAATTTCCAGGCACTTGGCTGTCTGCACTAGGGTTATCGCTCCTTAAAAGCAGCCTTACAACAGTGAGATGTGGGTACTTGCTCTAGAGAGTGGAAGCTCACCAGAGTGCACGTCAATGTGATCAGTGTGCCTGGAAATGGCCAAGCATGCTAATGGTATATGAGTAGAGCTCTGAGAACATCTGACCACCTCTACTATGGTGAATTGAGGCTGGATATGATCTTGCCAAATTAATTATATAGGCAAATATTGCTGTAACAGATCAGAGAAAGAAGAAATCTGATCACAGAGGCATGTGCCCAAGTCCCCTTACTGTACATTTCACAGGGACAGATTTTCCCCTGTTCATTGCCACCTGAGACTGAATAAGTCCACCTACTGCTGGGGTTCTGTGTAAAGAAGACACTTGCCCTGAGATATAAATCACATTCTACAATAATGTATTATCAGTATAAAAAAAAGGTAAATATTGATCTCCATCTACTTTACTCTCTATATATTTCTTAATTACTTCAGTACTCGGGTGAGGAAATGGAGTGCTATTTATTGGGCCTTCATGAACCTCAATAAATAATAATAGTTAACATTTATTGAGAGCTATGTGCCAGGAACAAGTCTAAGTACTTTACAGAAATGGTCTTATTTCATCTTTCAACAGCCCTATGACATAGGTCCTGTTTGCACTTTTTTAATTGTAGAGACTGAGGCACAGAGAGGTTAACTATCTTGCCCAAGGTCACACTACTGTAATAGGAAACCAGGATTTTAACACAGTCAATCTAGGTATGAAGTCTATTCTTTAACCACTAGGTTAAAGACAATTGAAGTGAGAGCAAGAAGATGTACAAGGGCTTCCGTAGCCAGAGGGTAATGACTGTACCACAGAAGGCACAGGATAGGTTTTTTAGTGAGGACCATGATGGAGAATTAGAATGTACAGGATCAGTGAGACCTAAGCAGGCTGAGATCACAATGAAAACCACAGGGTTTTAACCCAGCTGAAAGAACAAACCAGAAGTTCACTAGCCACACCTCAGTGGACATTAGTATAAAGAGACACACAGACCCGACCGACCTGAAATCTATTACCTGGGACCAGAGAAGTCTGAGAGGTGAGTTACAAGGATAATCAAAAGGCACCCACTTATCCTCCTCCAATCCCACAAGGTCACACAGGGACTCACCACTCTCAATAAACCCAGATTTCTCATTGGTTGTTTTACAATATGTCTCAGAATAATTGTTCATTCTGCTTTGGATTCACAGGGCTTCTCAAATTGGTGGATTGATGCCTTTCATCAGTTTTGGAATACAATCATACATCAATGAATGATGGGAATACATTCTGAAAACATGACCTTAGAAAATATTGTCACTGTGCGAACCCCACAGAGCATACTTACACATAGCTAGAGGGCATAACCTACTACACACCTAGGCTATATGGTATAGCCTATTGCTCCTAGGCTACAAACCTGTGCAGCATGTTACTGCACTGAACATTGTAGGCAGTTGTAACACAGTGATAAGCATTTGTGTATCTAAATATTAAAAAGGCACAGTAAGAATATGGTATTATAATCTTTTTGGACCATCTTTGTATTTGTGGTCTGTTGTTTACTGAAACATTTTTATGTGGTGCATGGCTGTATTCTCAGCCATTATCTCCTCAAATGTTGTTTATTCCTCATTCTCACCCTCCTGCCCTTCTGGAACTCAAATTAAAATATTTTAAGCTTTCCTTCATATAAATATTTTCATTTATTGTTAATTACTTTTTAAAAATATTGTAATATTTGTGGATTTTCTTCCATTATAGCTTCTAGGTGATTGTGGTTTCTGTATCTGATATATATTGGTTTCTTTCTATTAATATTGTGCCCTTCTACCTTGCCAAATTATTTTATTGTTTGTAATAGTTTTGCAGTTGATTCACCTAGGTCTTCATGATATCTGAAAATAGTAATAGCTCCATCGATAGATAAATGGATAAAGAAAATATCATACATATATACACACACACGCACACACAATGGGTGCTATTCAGTCATAAAAGATAATGAACTCGTGTCATTTGCAGCAACGTGGATGGAACTGGAGGTTATGTTAAGTGAAATAAGTCAGGCACAGAAAGACAGATGCCACATGTCCTCACTCACACATGAGAGCTAAAAAATAATTGACCTCATGGAGATAGAGAATAGAATGATAGATATTGGAGGCTGGTAGGAGTGTTTGGGTGGGATGGAAGATAAAGAGAGGTTAATTAGTGGGTACAAACACACAGTTAGATAGAACAAATAAGCCCTAATATACAACAGCAGAGTAGGGTAACCATAGTTAGCAACATTGCATAATATTTTTGTTAGCAACATTGCAAAGTATTTTTCAGTAGTTAGAAAAGAGGACTTGAAATGTTAACAACATATAGAAATGATACTCAAGGTGCTAGCTACCCAAACACCCTGACTTAATCATTACACATTCTATGCATATTTTCTATCTATTTAAAAAATAATAATAGCATTACCTCTTCCTTTCCAATTTCATACTTCTGTTTTTTTTCCTTTTGGCCAATTGCATTGACTAGTACCTCCTGCACAGTATGAAATGATGATAGTGGGTATCCCTGTCATGTTTCTGATATCAAAGGAAATCATCTCAGTTTGGGGCCAAAAACAAAAAAGCTTTATCTCATCATTTTAAGGATCTGTCTTTTCCTGTCACACTGAGTTTTGTTTTAAGTCAAGAATGGTTGTTGACTTTTGCCAAACGCTTTTCAGCATTTATAGAGATGATCAATAGTTTATCTTCTAAAAACTATTAATTTGATGAATTATATTAATAGATTTTCTAGGGCCAGGCATGGTGATTCACATCTATAATCCCAGCACTTTGGGAGGCTAAGGTGGGCAGACCTGAGGTCAGGAGTTTGAAACCAGCCTGGCCAACATGGTGAAACCCCATCTCTACTAAAAATAACAAAATTCGCCAGGCGTGCTATCTACTTGGGAGGCTGAAGCAGAAGAATCACTTGAACCCAAGAGGCAGAGATTGCAGTGAGCCGAGACCATGCTATTACACTCAGGCCTGGGCAAAAAAAGAGCAAAACTCCTTCAAAAAAAAAAAAAATTCCTAAACTATCCTTGCCCTCCTGAACTAAAATTTTACTTGGCCATAATATTAATTTAATATTTTTATGGATTATATTCTCCAATATTTTATTCAAGATTATTGCATTGACATTTATAAGTGGATCTGATGTTTAGTTATATTTGTTTCTTTTTTTAAAAAGAAAGTTTTTATTAACAAAAATTTTTCTTAATTCACGTTTCAATTTTAATATTAAATAGTTGAAGATTTTCATTTATGAACATTTTATTCCAGTTTAGTTCTCTTAAATTCATCTGCTTGCTGTGCATTTATATTTAACAAGTAAAAGCTATGAATTACCAGCTATTTTTTTAAAAAGGTAACTAACTGCACTAGAATATAAAAATGTATAAAATTGTAACATTAGATCAGAGTTTCAAAAATCAAACAAAGGATAAGGATATGTTTTAAAATCTTTTATCATTAGGGCATTACACATTTTTCAGAACAAAGATAATTTGCAGAAATTATACAAGGTAACTTTTTATCAAATATCAATACTTAGCAAGGTTTTATTTGGCTGAACTGTTATTTCACTGGTAAAAACTATCTCCAGTTACAAAAAGAATTCAGAAACCTTATTAAATTTAACCTGCTTTTATAAATATCCTAAGCAGTCTTAAGCTAAATAATATTTTAAGTAGAAAAACAATAATTTTTAAATATCGTTTATTAAAATAGTTTATTATGCTGTTTCTGTGGTTTATATACAGATATTAACTGATCTCTTTGATAGGAAACATGACTAAAGTTTATCACATTAAGCACTGTAAAATAAAGGTGAGAGCTAATCATCTTGCAGCAAAAATACTTTGTATGTGACCACTGCAAATGTCAAAGCTATTATTTAGTGGTTGATTATTGCCTGCTACAAAATATGAAACAAAGTACATTTACTGGATTGTTTTTCAGTTTGCAGCTGCCCTCTGACCTCCCAAACAAGGGGTTCCCGTAAATAAAAACTGCAGTGCAATTCACTTAGTGGTTAGTTTCAGGCCAATCCTCCCCTCATCATTGTCCTTGTGTTTCCCCACTACCCCCAAACTCTACAGTGGCACCATATTATTAAAAACATTAAGTACCTGGGGTTTATGCTTCAGAACAAGACATCATTTGAATAATTTCCAGTGGTTTTTACATGAAGGAGCTGTACATCATTTCAATAATTTCAAATGATGTACAACTCCTTCATGGAAAAAAGATGTTTAGTGGTCACAATTACTTCAAAAAGTAATTGTATTCAAATGACCTAACATATCATGCCTCAGCAATCACAAACTATGATTTTGACACATGCCAATTTTTAAGTTCGGCAAATGTGAAGTGCTAAAAGATGTGAACAGCTGTTCTGTTTAAGTTAGAGTGCTGCAAAACTCAGGTAATGACTTTATTTTTTCACGTAACATAACCAGCCCATGGTACAGCAGACTAAATCACAAAGTACAAATCCAAGTAAGATAATACCTTTACTAAGTTACAAAACTTTGGCAAATCAATACAGTACTCTTTAATATAATGAAACCATACTTTTGGCTTGGCGCAGTGGGTCATGCCTGTAGTCCTAGCACTTTGGAAGGCTGAGGCGGACAGATCACCTGAGGCCAGGAGTTCAAAACCAGCCTGGCCAATGTGGTGAAATCTCATCTCTACTGAAAGTATAAGGATTAGCCAGAAGTATCAATGCCCTCTGGTAGTCCCAGCTACTCAGAAGGCTGAGGAACAAGAATCACCTGAGAGGAGGTTGCAATGAGCTGAGATCGCTCCAGGGCACTCCAGCTTGGACAGCAGAGCAAGACATTGTTTCAAAACTAAACAAAACACAAAACCGTACTTTTGTTGGAGTCATATGTTACTTTTATGATAATTTTTACTCCCAAAATATTTAAGTACCAAATCAAAACTGTTTTTTAACAGTGGTTTATAGCAGAGCAAGTTACTTTACACAAAATACAGTTTAAAACTACACAATTTCTCCTTTTAAGTGCGTTCCCTTGTGCAAGCTGTTGAAGTGTACAGCAGCAGAGCAATGGGCATCTATAGGACGTGGGTCTGCTCTGTTCTGGAATTGGTCCAAAGGCAGGTGGAGTTCCAACGTATTTAAAGCTTTAAAATTCTACCTTAAGGAGATTTAATGTCAATACCAATTTCCAAGGACTTCTTGTTAATTTTTCCACATAAATACTGGAACCCTCAAAATCAGATAGTAATGTCAAACAACATTAATTTCAGATGATCCCTTTTATTTAGAAGCCCTTCCGTTTTGATCAAAAGTCATGTAGCCAGCTTATCAAAAAAAAATTCTACCTAAAATATAATTGTAACTTTAAAATGACAAATAAATATATAGTCAGCTTGGAGAGACCTGGGGTACCTAATATTGTCTACCAACTTTCATGATCACTTCTCTGCAAATGCTGCTGCTGCCACTGGAGTCCTTATGCTTACTCTTGCTGAGGCTGTCAATTCTTCAATCTCACTTTTTTTTTTTTTTTTTTGAGACAGAGTTTCCCTCTTGTCACCCAGGCTGGAGTGCAATGATGCAATCTCTGCTCACTGCAAGCTCAGCCTCCCAGGTTCAAGCCATTCTCCTGCCTCAGCCTCCCAAGTAGCTGGGATTACGGGTGCCCACTACCACCCCCAGCTAATTTTTTTTTATTTTTTAGCAGAAATGGGGTTTCATTATGTTGGCCAGGCTGGTCTCGAACTCCTGACCTCAGGGATCTACCTGCCTTGGCCTCCCAAAGTGCTGGGATTACAGGCATGAGCCATTGTGCCCAGCCCAGTCTCAGCATTTAATTTGTGTATTACCCATTCCATTGCTTCACCATCTTTACTAGCACTTGAGGATATCGTACTTGCCATCAGTCCTTCAAGGTAACTGTGGAGGCTAACTCCTTTCAAGGTGATTATGGCTTCTTGAGTCAAAATAGTTATTTCTGGATCCTGAGGATGTGGTTTGTATATAAGTCTCTCATCTACTGAAGCCATATTTGTAATTGAAATATTAGTAGCTTTAAGTTCCATTGTTTTCCCTACAGAATCAACTGTAGAATGTTCTTGCACATATGTTTTCGTTCTTGCTGCACCAATAGGAGACTTCACAATGGAAGGCAGTCCCTACTCTGTGCTGAGAAGTCTGTGGCTGTGCAACTTTCCAGAGGGCTCTCTATGCCTGTCCAACACATCAACTCCAACCACACTTGGGTTCAGAGGGTTTGGGTATTTCTGCATTGCAGCTGTTGTAACAGTTTCCCATGGGTGGCCAAAGACATGCTACAAAGTCCAGATCTTCATGGTGCCAGCGGCCTGAGCGATGACCAGGTGGCACCAGGGAACAATGAGGTACAGAGGCTACACTGGCCCCTGCCCCTGCCCCCAGCACACTCTCTTGTGCTCATTCTTATGACAGGGCAATGGAAGATGGGCAGAGTCTGTTAGAAGAAAGGGGAGAGAAAAAGTGTGTTGGGAATGCAACAGATGAACGAGGAAATAACTACTACAATCTGCAGCAATTAGTCACTGTTTGTTGTGTATGTGTGTGTGTGTGTGTGTGTGTTTTTTTTACTGTAAATAAGATACTAGTAGGGTGGGTGTGGTGGCTCACACCTGTAATCCCAGGTGTGATTTGTGAGGCTGAGTTGCATAGACTGACTTGAGGTCAGGAGTTTGAGATCAGCCTGGCCAACATGGCAAAACTCCATCTCTACTAAAAATACAAAAATTAGCTGGACATGGTGGTGGTGCCTGTAATCCCAGCTATTTGGGAGGCTGAGGCAGGGAGAATCCCTTGAACCTGGAAGTCAGAGTTTACAGTGAGGCAAGATCATGCCATGGCACTCCAGCCTGGGTGACAGAGTAAGACTCTGTCTTAAAAACAAAAAAGATATTAATAATATTCTAACGTCATAAATGTGGGCTTAATTTTAACCCATAATCTGAATGAAAATTGTCTCATTAGTCTTATAAACTTTCTCAAGTTCCTTCCTAATGGAAAGACAGCCCCCTTCCTAATGGAAAGAATTCACCTGTGATGAGGTGAATTCTGCCTTATCACAGAGGACTTGCTACAAGGGGTCAGGAAGTGAGGCTGTTGAGAGTGCTGACTGCCATGTGCCAGTGGCGACCCCTTTGGTGGTGGTAGTGATGGTGGTGATTGGGGAAAAGGGGGATTGTTGACAGCTTTGAATAGAACTCTGGGGACCCCAAACATCCTGAGGCCTCTCCTCTTTCTCAGGTATGTATTCCATAGCCAGGATTAGGGGTTCTGAAGACCCCCAAGAGCACTCAGATGGTATTTTGACATCAACAGGTGTATTGAGATTCAGTTCTCATCTTAACCACCTGGAGTTAACATCAGACTCCACAGGTTTTGAGGGCATGGTTTCTAACAAGACTGTCCCTCCTTCAGTTCCAAGGCTGCTGGCACTTCTGACCAGTGAGCTACAAATCTAGGGGCTTCCCACAATATTGTCAGTTTGAGCAATTTGCTAGAATGAGTCACAAAACTTAGAAAAGTGCTGTATTTATGATTCTAGTTTTATTATAAAGGGTACAAATCAGGACCAGCCAAAAGAAGACACACATAAGTGAGGTCTGGGGGGGTCCCGATTGAAGAGCTTCCATATCTTGTCCCCATGGACATCAATGTGTTCATCAGCCAGGAAGCTCCACTGAGCCTTAGTGTCCAGAGTTTTTACTGGGATTTCATTATGTAGACATGATTGAGTGAATCATGGACCATGTCATTAAACACAACCTCCAACTCCCCTCTTCTCTCCAGAGACTGAGCTGGCTCATAGCTCCAACCTTCTAATCACATAGTTGTTCTTCCTGAGATCGTATTCTACCCTGAGCTACCTCATTGTTTACACTCAGGTGTGATACAAGAGACCTGTGAACAACAAACAGTCCTATTACCTGGGAAATTCCAGGAACTTAGAATCTCCTTCTCAGAAGCCAGGTACAAAGGCCAGTCAAATGCTTGATTACACAACAGATGGGTTGTCTGTACAAAGGTTTTTGGTGGTGTAATTAGAGTTGGGTAATTAGCGTCTCTGTTTTCCATTTAATGGGATGAACTAATACCAAGAAATGAAACTGATAATGATAATGAGAACATTACTTTTGGAAAATCATAAATACTGTTAACACACTGTTGTCTATCAGAGAACAGGGTGTTCTAGTGAAACTAGAACAGATTCCCCTATATTCCTCTTTCATGGGAACATGTGAACAGAGTGTAGCCTTCTATTTAAGCAGGCATACCATTTGGGCACCTTGGTTTTCATAAGGGAATGTGAACTCTACCACTCTCTTATGTAGTTTCTCTCTCTCTCTCTCTCTCTCACACACACACACACACACACACAGACACACACAGACACACACACCCCTGTGGTCTAAGAATACTCTACAGTGAATCACTACTAACATTACTGAGTGCTCATCATGTGCCAGGCATTGTGTTAAAAGCTTCACATACATTATGTAATTTAATCCTTTAAACCACAAACCTACAAAATAAGCATTATAATCATCCCATTTTATAGATATGTGACTATCTTAGGCCACACAGCTTAGAGGTAGGGGAACCTGGACTAAAAGCCAGAATCAGTCTCCCTTAACAATTGTGCTAGAGCCCATTCTTGCAGAGCCCAGCTGAAAAGCAATGAGATTTGTAGGAGAGAATTTAAGAAATGTGGTATCTATTTAGTCCACTACATAGTCTATGTGCTGTAGTTAATTTGCGTCACGGACCTCGAATACTACCTGCAGTAATGTTTTAATGTTGTTGCCTGACTTTTATGAAGCTGGATGCAAGAAACAGCCTGGATTCTTCTGAATTCTTAGTGAAGCTGTTGGGAAAGATATTGAAATGATGCATCAGACAATTGTGCCCTATGGCTGCCAGAGGTGGAGATTTCTTTGAGTTTCACACAAGGTACAATCTTATGTCTCCTGAAGAACTGCTATAAATCTGCATCTGAGGTATTGTTTTTATCAGTTGCTGTGTTGCCCCCAATTTTTAATATGAATTTATGGTGAAATAGAGCAATTATAGTGACTCCCATGATAAGCACATTTGCTTTTCTTTGCTTAATCCAGGTTTATCTATTTTTATTCTCATTTTATTGAAATCCTGTTTTTGGTATGTTACTTAAACCCTCGAGTTCTTTTAGACTAGAGTAAAAACAAATATTCTAGATATTTGGCAAGTAGTATAAAATCCTATCTATGAATAGCCAAATTTTATTTTGGTAGAATACAACAAAATATACTCAACATTAAAAGTATACTGAGCTTATAGCCTTTGCATAATCTTTATCCACTTAGTCAAATGATGTCTGAGGATCTTTACAGAATTTCAGGATGTCACAATTAATACCAATCATCAGTATCCCACAGAAGTATAGAAATGCCAGTTAAAGATTTCTGGTTGATTATGATAATAACATTGATGATCATAAAAGTGGTGAATATTTGCACATTGACTCATTCGAGAAAGATTAGTGAGTGCTTTCTTTGGACCAGATGAATGATGTTCATGTTCTTTCTGAGAGAATGTTGTGGGTTGAATTGTGTCTTCACAAAATTTGTATGTTGAAGTTCTAACCCCTCGTGTCTCAGAAAGTGACCTTATTTGAAGATAGGGTCTTTAGAAGTAATTAAATAAAAATGAGATCATCAGGGTGGGCTCTAATCCAGTAGGACTGGTATCCTTATACACCGGGGAAATTTGGTCACAGATGCAGAAAAAAAGATGATCTAAAGACACACAAGGAGAAGATGGACACGTACAAACCAGAGAGAGAGGTCTGGAACAGGTCCTGTCTTCACAGCTCTCTGAAGAAACCAGCCCTGTTGACGTATTAATTTTGGACTTCCAGCCTCCAGCATTGTGAGATAATGAAGTTCTGTTGTTTAGACCACACAGTCTGTGACACTTTGTTATGGCAGCCCCGGCAAACTAATACAGGGCATGCAAACAATATGCAAATAAACAGAATTGCAAGTAATTTATTTTAAAAAAGGATGGGGATACATGCTCTGGAGAACAAGAAGGCAGACTGAGGGAGGAAAGGGTTGGTTAGGGATCACTGGTAACGTGACATTTCACAGGACTGGGAGAAGCAAAGGTGCAGGTCAAGCAGATAGTAAGGAAAAGAGTGTTTCAGGCAGGAAAACGTTGAATGTCCCAGAGCAGAGAGCATGCTTGTTGTGTTCAAGAAGCCACAAGAAGGCCAGGTGCAGAGGTTCACACCTGTAATCCCAGCACTTTGGGGGGCTGAGGCAGGAGTATTGCTCAAGCCCAGGAGTTCATGACCAGCCTCGGCAACATAGCAAAACCCCATATTTACAAAACAAAATTTTTTTTTATTAGCCAGGCATGGCGGTACACACCCGTAGTCCCAGCTACTCAGAAGGCTGAGATAAGGAGGGTTGCTGGAGTCCAGGAGGCAGAGGTTGCAGTGAGCTGTGATTATACCACTGCACTCCCATCTAGCTGACAGAGGGAGACCCTGTCTGGGGTAAAAAAAAAAAAAAAAAAAAAAGAATCCCAAGGAGACCAGCAAGTTTGCCATAGAGAGAGCCAGGGCAGGCTCAGGGTGGACAGGCGGGGACTAGAGTTCCCAAGTGCAGATAGGCTTTACAAAACTAGAGTTTCCTCCAAATGAGAAGGGGGATTCTGGAGGGTTTTGAACAGAGGACAAATTAATGCTTTAAAAGCTCCTATCTAGCTACTGTGAAGAGAAGAAATTGAAAGGGCAAGAGAGCAAGCAGGGTACTCAGGGAGGTGAGAATGGGTCACTATTGAATTCTGAATCGGATGTGACGGAGCGGAGAGGTAAAGACTGGATATTGATGTGAGCAGCTGGAAGGATGAAGGCATTTTGCTCAGTGGAGAAGGCAGGCAGGGAGGCGGCGCTGAGGGAGGGAAGGTGCAGGGAATCAGAAGCCTGATGTTGGACACGTTAAGTTGCAGGAACCTTTAGGCATCCAGGTGGAGATGTCAAGTGGGCAGTTGGACATGGGAGTCTGCACGGGTTGGGGCACATGACAGTGGGCATGTGACCAAGGGTAGTGCCTGGAATCTTGGTGCGCCTGAATTTCAGACATGCCACACACACAGTCTTGCCCTGTTATTATTAACAATCTAGGCAGGAGCTCTACTGCCTACCGGGAATGAAGCTTTTCGCAGATTACTGGGCACTACAAGCTTGAAGACTCAGCCTGGATTCTAGCTCAGTCTAGGCTCTTTCTCTAACGGGGCAGGCTGGTTAACTCTCCAAAAGTCATTTCCCCATTTCTGTAATGGAGCTAATGTCTTCCTTGCCATGTTACAGGGCTCACTGATTCATTTGTTCATTCAACAGTTATTTATTAAGTGTTTACTTTGTACCAGTCTTAATACTGGGACCTGACTATAAAGACACGAGGCTTACAATCTAGTGGGAAAGACAGACATACAACAAGTTAATAAAAAAAGATATAATTGAAACTGATGAGAGTGGTGATGAGATTAAACAAGAAATAGGAACCAGGACCAACATGGAGGGCAGGCCTGTTTCTGCGGGGTGCTAGGCTCGATTCTAAGATGGCTGCCAAGAGCTGCTTCCCTTCACTCACTTCCTGCCCTGAGAATCCCTTGCCCTTGAATGTGGGCAGGCCCTCGAATATGATGGGACGGTCACACCTGATTAGGTTACATTATATAATAAGACTATTATATTATATCTTATTGGATGGGTGCCATATTGTTGTGAGCTGCCTTTGAAGGGAGCTGTATGGCAAAAACCATACAGTAACCTCTAGGAGCTGAAAGCCAGCAAGGAAATGGGGACCTTCGTCACACAGCCAGAAGGAAACGGATTCCCCCGACACCCAAGGAAACTTGGAAGTGCCCCCGTTGAGCCTCCAGATGAGGATACAACTAGTCGACACCTTGACTGCAGCCTTGTGAGACCCTGAGAAGACCTAGATAACATGTGGCAGACTTCTGACCTGCAGAATTCAGGAGGTAATAAATTTGTGGTGTTTTGGCTGCTAAGTTTACAGTCACTGGTTATGTACCATAGAAAATGAATATATATGGGACAGTCCAAGAAGGTCTCTCTGAGAATGTGGCTTGTAAACTAAGACCTGAGGGTAATGAGTCAACAAAGGGAAGAGTGACAGGACAGAATGTTCTGGCAAAGGACTCCGAGGTGGGAAAGAAGTGAAGGAGTTCAAGAACAGGAAAGTGGCCAGTCCAGCCAGAGCCCAGTGTGTGAGGGAGGGAGACGGGAACAAGGTGAAGGTAATGTGGATAAACTTTTGCCCTTTTCCAAACACAGGACACTGCTCTCTTACTCAAGTTCAAAGCCACATCTCTGAATGCGGTATCAGATAAGCTACTATAAGAAAGGGACTCCAAAACAGCGTGGCTTACGTAGGAGAGAAATTTGCTTTTATTCCGTGCCATGGGGCAGAGGTTTAGAGGTTTAGAGCTGAGAGGTTTAGAGCTGGTGTTTGGTTGCTGGCTGGATAGATGTGCAACTTTTAGCATGTGGCTTTTTTTTCCTGGGCCTGAGGTGGTTGCTTCAGTTGTTTCAGTTTTCCAGCTGGTGGAAGGGGAAAAGTAAGAATGGAAGTCTTTGTACTGCTGTATTAAAACAACAACAACAAACAAAAACTGTGATTTGGAAGTCATGGTCATCACTCATCACTTCTGGTCTCAACCCATTGGCCAGAGCCCAATCCTGTGACCTCACCTACTGCCGTGGAGTCCTGGGTAGTTGTCTCTAGCTCACCCTTGAGGAGTCCTATGTCTAAGAGTTCCCTGCTAACTTAGAGCTGTGTTTCTAAGAGTATAGCCTCTGGGAAACCATGAGCAGTCTCTGTCCCAGCCTAACTTTATTTAGCCATAAGCCTGGACATATGTTTAGCTTTCCCCCAAGGCTCCAGGATGGTAGAGCTGACATTCAAAGTGGACTGTCATTTGTCTTCTATCATCTCTCCAATGATTTCCCAAGAATAGAATCAGATGAGCAGCCACATAGTGGGTTCCAAGGCTTGTCTCTTTCATTTCCAGCACAGCCCTGGAAATGAAAAATCTCCTTACCTCACCTGCAATCACCCCTCCCTGGTCAGAATGTTTCTGCCATTTGGGCTTCATCTTATAGCCTTCGTGCCCATCAGCCCTGGGGGCAGGCACTTAATGTGTTTGGCATGCCCTGTAACCCTCCAGCATTCTGAACCTTGACTGCATGTCAGAGGCGTTTATTAATACTGCTCCTAATAATAGTACCCAGCAGGGAAGGACTGGCACACACATGGAAGAAGCAGCGTTTCCCTTTACTGTGCTTTCATTGTTCCCTGGAACAGGACAGATGGAGATACATTCAGACTTGCCTTTTCAGTTCTCTCACTCAGGTTACTGATCTCATTACTCGAAGTTGTGCTTTGCTGGCACCCATAGGAACATGCAGCAAATAACAGGTCTGCAGGGTGTTCTTCTGCTCCATTCACGCAGCCTGAAATGGAAAAGTTTGGTTTCTGAGAAAGCTACAGAAACCATCTCTGTGGCCTGAGGTTGTTTTGAAACAAGGTGGCCGTAAAGGCTGAGGACAAGCTAAAGCTTGCCTGCCTTCTTGCTTGCAAAGAGCAAAAAGACAAGCAGAGAAAGCAAAATTAGCCATCTTTTGTGCCTTTATGTATCCCTATTTGTCAGCCTTTTACTTTGAAAAATTTCTCTAGAACTGTATAAATTGATATCGATTGCTAACCTCATTGAAACCAGATTTATGCCAATAACTATGCAGGGAGCCTCCCATGTATTATTCCTTTTAAACCTCAATAACTCAGTTCTGTGAGTACTGGTTATTCCTTTTTCATAGAGGAGGAAACCAAGACAGGCAGAAATTCAGGTTATATGTTCAACGTAGCACAGCTCCTGGGGGCAGAGGCAGAACTTGAACCTGTGTCTTTGTGACCCTAGAGCCTGCGGTGGCAATCCGGATGTCCTATTGCCTGTTAAGATAGCAGAGAAGAGTTTGCACTCTCCAGGTGCTTCTTTCCACCACAGGCTGGCAGCTACTGGCCATTCCTATTGTGGAAAGCAAAAGGCAGCCCAGCCTGGGAAACCAGCTGGATTTCATCACATCAGCTGGTCATGTCAGCTGACTTCAGGTCAGCTGAAGGTGTAGTCACCTGCCTCCACTTCCACCTTCCCTTCATACTCTCTGTCCCCCCACCCACCGCAATCCTGACAATACCTGATGGCTGCTTTTCTGCCTGGTCAGTTACTGGGTGCTGCAGACCCGTTTCTCCAGGCTTCTCCACCAGTGTTTTCGCTGCAGAGTAGGTTCAACACAGCTTTTGTTGGCTGACCTAGGACTCGATGCAGTGAGCTGCACACTGATCTCTGAACCAGGAATTCACAAATAAGTTGTTAGGACCTGCTATGGTCTGAATGTGTTCCCAACCTCCTCCACCCACAAATTCACATGTTGAAACTTAACAACCAATGTGATAACATTAAGAACTGGGGCCTCTAGGAGCTGATGACGTCATGAAGGCTCTACTTCTCATGAATGGGATAAGTACCTTTATAAAAGGACTCAAGGGAACTAACAAGATCCCTTTTGCCCCTCTGCCTTCTGCCATATGAGGACACAGCAATAAGGCACCATCTTAAAGCAGAGGGTAGCCCTTAGCAGTCACTGAATGTGTCGGTGCCTTGATCTTGGACTTCTCAGCCTCCAGGACTGTGAGAAAATAAATCTCTGTTCTTTGTAAATGACCCAGTCTTAGATATTGTGTTAGAGCAGCAGAAATGAACTGAGATAGGACTCTACGCATTTATTGTTTGATGAGTCTCCTGTAGTGCTGCCGTAAGAAACTGAGTGCAAAAACATGCCCTTGTGAAAGTGATGTGTTGAGAGTAATGCATCATGTTGTGAAGGGAGTCACTCCCTGCGAGAGCATGGTCGAAATGAAGAACACCAGCCTGGCATTCAAGTGCAGCTGTCTTTTCCTGAGTGCTCACTGTGGGCTAGGCCCTGTGCTGGCCTCTTGCCTGCCTGATTTCATGCAAGCCTCAAAATTATTCTCTGAGGTAGGCTGTCTTATCAATATTTTACAAATGAGAAAACAGGCCAGATATGTTAACTGGCTTTTCAAAGGTCATTTGACTTGTGAAATGGAGTCTTCAGTCACCGTTCTTTTTTCTTTTTTAACTCAGCTACTAGTTTAATTTATAATCTTGGGGAAAAACCCCTTTTGGCCTTTTTTTCATATCTTTAAAATGAGAGGATTAGATTAGATCACTGTTTTCTAATTTGTGTTCCAAGAAATTCCTAGTTAGGTGATCATAGCTATAGGCTTTTGAGCTACTCAAAGTTGGATTTGGGTTGTAGCTTAATTTTTTTTTTTTTTTGTATAGACAGGGTCTTGCTGTGTTGTCCAGGTTAGTCCTGGCTTCAAGTGATCCTCTTGCCTCAGCTTCCCAAAGTGCCAAAGCTTTCCAAATTACAGGAGTGAGCCACTGCCCCTGGCCAAGGGTATTCAGCAAATTTACTGAGCACCTATTATGTGCTGCGCATTGTTCTGACCAAAGATAATAATTGATAATAAAGTCTCTGACATCCGAGAGGCCTTGGCAGGGTTTGAAAGAGATGAACAAGCAAATAAGAAGACAATATCAATGGTAAAGCCAATGAAAGAAATAGGGTGCTGTTACAGAAAATCAGGGGGTACTTTAGGGTGTTTAGGGAAAGCTTTTTGAGTTAAGGCTTGAAGAAAGGCAGGAGCTAGGTAAAGAACATTTCAGGCAGAGGAAACAAGTACAAAGGTCCTGAGGCAGAACAGGGTTTCAGACAGCGGGGAAATGGAAATAAGGCCTGTATCACTGACCCGCAGTGACCAAGGGGAAGGGTGGACAGAGGAAAGAGGAAATCACTTAGGACCTGTAAGGAGTCATGGGCAAGAGCATTAATAATAATTATGAATAATAAATTTGCTTATCAAATTGCTAATAACTTGCTAGACCTGTACTATGCCCTTCATTCATCTTAAGTTAGGAGTTGGGAAATAGTTACCTTGGGCAAGTTGCTGAAATTTGCTAAAACTCAGTTTTCCCATCTGCTAAGTGACGATAACAATGTACCCCTTCCATGGAGATGCTGAGAGGATTAAATGAATTTAGCTCCAAATCTGGCTTGGAGTTAGCTCCCTGGGAACAGTGGCCGTTCCTGGGAGGAAGGAGGAAGACATGCACAGGACTTAGGTCTCTTCTCCTGATTCAGCCAATACTTTCCCAAGATGATTTGTTTTCCTCATTGGCCTTTGAAGAAAGTATTGTCTATTAAAAACTGTTTGAAATCTGTTCAGATTGAAATTCCTCATCATACTTCAAGGTTCCATCCAAGTGTTCCCTTTGGAGACCCAAGTGTTTCTGGTAAATAGCACTCGCCTGTCCCCAGTTCCCTCTGGCACATTCCACTCCCCACTTAGAGACACCTGACTTCTTGTCAGGCTCAGGAGGACAACAACTCCCAGATAAAGGCTTAGAAACCAAGGGTAGTGTAAGGCCGATAGCCTCGCTGGGAGCCGGATGAGCAGCACCCACCTCCTCCGCACCTGATAACACTATTATCAGCAGGCCGGCATTTGTGTTGTCAGGCCGGACATCCTACTTAGCACCTGCCCCCTCCATGCAGGCTC
>CAUYQU010076069.1:0-10216 GCA_963574635.1 Cheracebus regulus | reverse complement strand
ATAACCAATAGCAGCTAAGCCCTAACAACCAATAGCAGCCGAGTTTTAACAACCAATAGCAGCTAAGTCTTAACAACCAATAGCAGCCGAGTCTTAACAACCAACAGCAGCTAAGTCTTAACAACCAATAGCAGCCGAGTCTTAACAACCAATAGCAGCTAAGGCTTAACAGCCAATAGCAGTCAAGTCTTTTTTTTTTTTTTTTTTTTTTATTTTACATTTTTTTTTTTTTTAAAGACGGGGTTTCACCATGTTGGTCAGGCTGGTCTTGAACTCCCGACCTCAGGTGATCCGCCCGCCTTGGCCTCCAAAGTGCTTGGATTACAGGCGTGAGCCACCACACCCGGCCTAGCAGTCAAGTCTTAACAACCAATAGCAGGCAAGTAATTCCAACCAACAACAAGCCAGGTCCTAGGTCAAGGCTTGTAACTTACCCAATAGCAGTCTTGCTCTCCCTCAACCAATCGAGCTGTTTCACTCCCTATAAAACCCCCTGTCTAAGAGGAGTCCGTGTGACTTCTCCGGCCCTTCGTGTCTGGACTGCAGAACCTCATCCAGGAGCCTGAATAAATTCCCTTGCATTTTGGTGCTGGCCTCAGTTTCTTCGTTTTATCCTCGGAAACAAACCTTACAGAAGCCACCAGTCCCATTGCCACAATATCTCATTAAGTCATTAACCCATTAATCTATTAATCCATTAACCCATGAATGGGTTAATCCATTCATGAGAGCAGAGTCCTTGTGATCCAATCACCTCTTAAAGGTGCCACCTCTCCATACGGCCTCAGTGTAGAATAAGTTTCAGCAGGAGTTTTGGAGAGGACAAGTATTCAGACCATAGCAAACCCTATTTTTAGACATTAGCTTGTATATATACTCTCTAAACTCAAGAGTTAAAAAAAAAAAAAACCTCAAACAATTCAATTAGAAAATTGTCAGAAAAAGAAACATGAAAAAACTTTTCCCTGAAGAGGAAATACGGAGAACAAGCCAATGAAGAGATGTCCAACATAATTAGCTGTTACGGAAAAGCAGATTAAAACTGCAATAAGATACTACTACACACCTATCGGAATGGCCAAAATAAAATAGCAACCTTATCAAATGCTGGTGGCGAAGTGGAGAGACTGGATGACCCATTCATCGCTGGCGGGAATGTGAAACAGTACAACTACTCTGGAAAACAGCTTGGCATTTCCTTTAAAAACAAAAGGCGGGACGGTGGCTCACACCTGTAATCCCAGCACTTTGGGAGGCCAAGGTGGGCGGATCAGTAAGTCAGGAGTTCGAGACCAGCCTGGCCAACATGGCAAAATCCTGTCTGTACTAAAAATACAAAAAATTAGCCAGGCATAGTGACACATGCCTGTAATCCAGCAACTCAGAAGGCTCAGGCAGGAGAACTGCTTGAACCTGGGAGGCAGAGGTTGCAGTGAGCCAGGATTGCGCCACGGCACTACAGCCTGGACAACAGGGTGAGACTCTGTGTCAAAAAAAGTACACGAGCTGGTCTCGGAGGCTCACACCTGTAATCCCAGCACTTTGGGAGGCTAAGGCAGGCAGATCACTTAAGGTCAAGGGTTCAAGACCAGCCTGGCCAACATGGTGAAACCCAGTCTATACTAAAAATACAAAAATTAGCCAGCTGTGGTTGTGGGTGCATGTAATCCTAGTTACTCAGGAGGCTGAGGCAGGAGAATCACTTGAACCCAGGAGGCGGAGGTTGCAGTGAGCTGAGATCATGCCATTATACTCCAGCCTGGATGACAGAGCAAAACTTCATCTCAAGAAAAAACAGTATATGATTCACCATAAAATTCAGCAATTGCAATCCTGGGACTTTATCCAAGAGAAATTAAAACTTACGTATACACCTAAAAAATGTACATGATTGTTTATTGCAACTTTATTTGTAATACCCACAAAAGGAAACAATTCATTTGTTCTTGAAAGGGTAAATGATTAAACAAAGTGTGATCCAGCCCTGCCATGAAAAACTACAGCACAAAGACAAAACTCACAGGGTCTCAGGAGCCTTATGCCGAGGGAAAAGTGTCTGTCTCAAACGCCACAAACTGTGGCTCCATATAAGTGACCGTCCCAACATGACAGAACTGTGATGACGGAGGACAGTTTGGAAGTTACCAGAGTTGGTGGTGTGCGGAGGAGGTCAGCCATGTCCACGAAGGTGTAGCACAGGGGAGTGTCTGCGGTGACGGAAGCGCTCTGCATAGCGCACGGGGTGGAGGCTGCCGGAGTCCACAGGTGTGGAGTTCCTGGAACTCGGGGCACATTGTATTGATGTCAGTTTCCTGATTGTCACGTTGTACTATAGAAAGGAAGACGTAACCATTGGGAGAACTAGGATCTCTCTAGGTCGTCTTTGCAACTTCCTATGTCAGAGGCCTGTGGACCAGAGCAACTCCATCTTGAATAGGAGCTGGGTAAAATGAGGCTGAAACCTCCTGGGCTGCATTCCCAGATGGTTAAGGCATTCTAAGTTATGGGATGAGATGCGAGGTCATCACAAAATACAGGCCATAAAGACTTGCTGATAAAACAGGCTGCAGTGAAGGAGCGGCCAAAACCCACCGAAACCAAGATGGCCACGAGAGTGACCTCCGGCCATCCTCACTGCTGCACTCCACCAGTGCCATGCCAGTTTACCGATGCCACGGCAACGTCAGGAAGTTACCCTGCACGGTGTAAAAAGGGGAGGCATGAATAATCCACCTTGTTTAGCATATCACAAGGAATAACCATAAAAATGGGCACCAGCGGCCCTCGGGGCCGCCCTGTCTGTGGAGTAGCCGTGCTTTTATTCTTTTACTTTTTTCACAAACTTGCGTTCACTTGGCGCTGTGGACTCACCCTGAATTCTTCCTTGCGCGAGGTCCAGGAGCCCTCTCTTGGGGTCTGGATCGGGACCTCCTTCCTGTAGCATCTTTCTGGCCACCGCAGAAGGGACTCTAGTGCAGAAACCCCCAACCCGAAGGTTAGCTTTGAGTAAGTGGTGGGGTCTGGTAACATCTTTCTGGAGAACCACAAAAGAGACAATACTGAGGAGACCCCCGACCCAAAGGAAACAGCTGCAGTGCTGATTGGATGACTGCGGTAAGTGGTGGGTACCTGGGTGAAGAACAAGCCTGGGTTAGAGGCCCAACTTAGGGGAGTCGAGTCTCTCCTAAGACAGAGTGGGTTAGAAGCCCCTCTTAACACAAGGCAAGGATGTGTGACTGAGCTTGGGCTGGAGGCCCAGCCTAGGAGGGTTAGAGTCCCTTCTAAGATTTAGGGGGTTAGAGGCCCTCTGGATAAACCCTCTCGGCTAAGAACAGGCTCGACCCTGTGGGATGGCAACTGCTACTCTCTTTGGATTAATCGGCCTTGCACTCTCTGCTGGCGGCCACGGGTGACAGCATTAGGCATGTGCAGGGTCCTGGGACATGGGGGGCTTTTTCCTCCCTAAAAGGAGAAACTTGAGAGCTATTGGGACGGCTGGAAAAGACCCCTTTGCTGCCAAGAAGCCACCGCCTGAACGTTTCAGTGTCCCCGCAGTGGGAGGGCCCATCTCTGGCCGGCAGGAGCTCTTCGCCTTCCCCACCTGGCCACGGGCAACCTCTTCTCTCACGCCATTTCTTTTTCATTTCTCAGGGTGACCATCTTGCCCTGAGACCGCGTGCTGAAACTCCAAGTCGGAGGTTGGATTAAAGATGACATGACCCATCTGGGGGCAAATTGAAGCCTCGCCAGTTTGATACTGGGTGCTAGTGGCTAATGTCTATGTTTTAGCACATGTATTTTGCTCTGGCCAGAACGAAAAAGATAATTTTCCTTTAGGATGCGGCTTGGCCCCTGTGTGGCAAGTGGATCACTAGGGCCACTCAGGGAAAGGGACCCCAGAAGCCTAGCATGCTGGTGAAAGGGTAAGAATTTCTTACCAGTCAGATTTCTGGCTTCTCCCTCTGTGCAAACGGTTAAATGAATGGGCGGGGGGGTGGGGGGGGGAAGTCAGTGTTTATCTCGTCTGTAAAGTTTTGATTATAGCAAAAAAGAATTCTAAGGCTAGTCTTGAGCTGGAGTATTTTGTGCTATGAATTTGTTTTTCTGTGTCAAGGAGTACTTTAGGATAGAACACGGGCTTCGAACACCCATAACCCTCCTTTTCAAGATGACCAGCAAGCTGGTCAGTAACAAACTTGGCTGCAGGTCCCCGAAACAAACACAAAAAACTGAACAAAGTCTCCAGCTTGTTTTGTGTCCTTGGGAGCTTGACCTTTTCACCAGGCGGTGGTACTTACTTTTGGGCTTTGCCTTCGGGGAACAGGAGTTTTAGGGTTCATGTCACAGTCAGCTCTAAAAATCATAGTAAACAGTTGAAAGCTTTTGCAAGCTCAGTTAACTACTCTAGACTCCTGCTGGGAAGAGAACCAGAGGCTCCCTCTGCTGTCGCTGAGGAGTCAGGGTTTTGCACTTTCACGGTGGTGGTCCTGGTTCGAGTCCCCTGTAGGAAGTAACTCATTTCTGCTTTAATATCTGGGTGAGCTTGTCTGTTCTCTTCTCCTCCGCAGACTGTCTTACATTTTTCTTTTTCTAAGCACCTGGGAGGTTACCTTTGATAGATTCAAAAGCCGGAAATATCAGCCATTGGGCATAAGAAATTCTATAAAGACTTTATAAGGAGTGCTGTGGTTAAAATCAGTTTAATTAAAAGTGGCTATTCAAGTTCTAACAGCCTGGACTCCCTGGGAAAACAGGAGGCACCAGAGACCCCCTTCCTGGCCCTTTTCTTCCAAGGGCTCCACCGTAAAGCCAGTAATTCAATAAAAAAAAAAACTTAAAAGTTGGCAAATTAAAAATCTTACAACTACTGCAGTAATATTCTGCCTTTCTGTGTAGCTACATATGTGTTGTGTGTAATGTTTATATTAAAAACTCTAATTAATTGGCTTAAACAAAAATAAGCACTTACATCAAATATTTTGAAAGCAAAATAAAAACTGAAATGTCTTTTAGTTCATGTAACTTTAGTAATCCTTGGGAAACAAAAACAGCTTTAATAATTGCTGATAAAATAAAAACATTTAGTCTAAATTAGGCAGGTCAGATATTAAGTTGGCTAAATGCTTTAAGGTCATAAACTGCTTCTTTAACTTTTAAAAATTGTTCAGTTCACTCCCATTAAAGCCATTAGATTCCAGAAGAGGCCTGGGGACATGTGGAATCACCACACTCCCTAGCTGTCCAAAGATTATAAAGAAATTTTATTTAAGAAAGGACCTTGTCCTAAAGAAATTCTTGTCCTAAAGTAAAATGACTGTTTGTTTAAAAGAAGTGATGTTTAGAGCAAGTCGCAAAGTCCAGAAATGTCTCAGACGGTCTGTGTACATTGTGGAATAATCTGTGAAAGGGAATTTATGCAAGAAATGCTGTGCAATTCAGAGGCTTCCTAAATCCTTCATAAAATGTGACTATGACTCATACTGTACAATTTGCCTGCTTCCGTAAGATTAGTCCTGGGCCGGGTGGAGCCGGCCACACCTGTAGCTACGCCGGACAGTCCGCCCTTATCTGCTCTTCTGCCTGGTGTGCCCCAGGGTAGCCTCCACACCCAGTACACAATTAAAATTGCTTACTCACTGAGATTTTCACCAAAAGTAAAAGTCGCTAAAAGTTAACATTGTAACATGTAATTGAGACTATTGAAAAAACAGGTCTACCTGTAAGGTATGTGAGGAAAATAGAATGTACTTTTGATAAAAAATTATAAGAAGGCATGGGAATGTGAATTTTTTTTGCCTAAAGGGATAAAGAATTGTTGTAAATTAGGCAGAATAAAGCTAAAGGTTTGAAACGTTGTGGAAGGTTTATTTAAAAAATTAATTGTAAAAGAGATTCGACTGGTCATGGTGGCTCACACCTGTAATCCTAGCACTTTGGGAGGCTGAAGTAGGCGGATCACAAGGTCAAGAGATCGAGACCATCCTGGTCAGCATGGTGAAACCCCATCTCTACTAAAAACACAAAAATTAGCTGGACATGGTGGTAAGTACCTGTAATCCCAGCTACTTGGGAGGCTGAGGCAGGAGAATCGCTTGAACCCGGAGGTGGAGGCTGCGGTGAGCCAAGATCACACCACTGCACTCCAGCCTGGTGACAGAACAAGACTCCATCTAAAAGAAAAAAAGAGAGCGATTCTGTGTGTGGATATTGGTTAAATTAAAGGGGTATTATGGTATTCAGTTTTTCTATAAATTAAACATTGGAATAAAAGCACAACAGGTTTTTCCTAAAGCAAAAATCTGCTTATAATCTGCTCTTTAACAAAAACTTGTAAAGGGTTATAAAAGGTTTATGACAATCTTCCCTTATGGTCAAACTGATTAGCATTGGACAGATTTATTTATAAGATTTGATTAAGAATTGAGTTTGACATCAATAATGCATTAATGCAACAGTGACATTTGGCTTATTGGGTACAAAAATCCTACAGGAAGCTTTGTCCTGTATAAAATAGTGTTTGGTTTTCTCTGGGAAATATTTGAATAAAAGTGTTACTGGTATATATTCCAAAATTATGGGAAACTCCTATAGTTCTGATATGACTTAGTGCACCTTATCAGCAATAATTATAATTGTTACATAAAATCATTGTATGCCACAGAGGTAACAAATTTCCTTGTCAATTGTTTAACTGTGGCTCCCCTAAAACGTTTTGTCAGCCACAGACAATTGTTACATTGTTTTAATCCTCCTTAAGAGTGGTTTATAATCAATTATAGAACTCTAACAGGGATGTTTTGTTGTTTTTGTTGTTTTGTTATTTGTTTATTTTCTGGGACGGAGTCTCACTCTATCGCCCAGGCTGGAGTGCAATGGTGCGATCTCAGCTCACTGCTACCTCCGCCTCCCGGGTTCAAGTGATTCTCCTGCCTCAGCCTCCTGAGTAGCTGGGATTACAGGCACATGCCACCATGCCCTGCTAAAAGTAGTAACGGTTACTTTTAGTTTAAAAGTAATCTTTTAAATTTTGCTAAAATGTTGCTGACCCTTTGTTTTGTTTTTCAAAGTCAAGGAAACTTATTTTGAGCTATTTATAGCTTTTAACAGTTGAATATGTATCCTCCTATAAACAAGATTTGGAGCATATTTGTTTCTACCTAATTTCTCCAGAATTTGGAAACTGATTGTGAGTATTCTTAACTTATGGCAAATAGTTATTTACATAGGTGCAATAAGAATCTGTTTTCTTTTGTAACAGAACAAAAATTGGAGAAATTTGTTATTTGGTGAAGGCTTTGACTGGAATAGTGTGTTTTTGTTTAGGAAATTAAAAGTGACTTATAGAGCCAATAACTTGCCTCCTACCTTGCCTACAGTAGTCCCTGTGCAGGGTTTCTGACCTGTGGTGAGTAAAGAATGTCACTTTCTGACAGGTCCAGAAGCCCCTAGTTGTCTTGGCCCTAAGAGGAAAAACATTTACCCAACTCATAGGTATTTGAGGGTACAAACCCATGGCTGGAGTCAGCTTTAAAAAAGTCTTATCTGAGATTCCTTATGAAACAGAGTTCCATCAAAGCCAATTTAAAAAGAGCTTATGTGAAAAATAATTATTCTTGCTGCACTTTATACAAATAATCAGGCCAAGTATAATAAAGCAAATCAGTTTTACCATAATTTGTCTTTAGTAAAAACAGGAAACTGGAGAAAGAAATATTATGTTTCAAGAACTATGGTACACTTGTTATTAAATTCTAGTCTCATGCATTGTTTTTAAGTTTGTTTCTGCAATTCAGGCTAACCCTGCTTATTCCTGTGAACCAGCCAGTGATCTCTGGCTGCTGCTCAGAGGAAACAAGAGGGATAGGCAGTGTGAAAATCTGGATCAGGGTTCTAATTCTGGGCACATTACAATCAGCTAACAACCCATACCAGCTTAGTTTCAACAGTCGCCCAGGTCATTAAAAGCCTTCTAATTAAGTTTACTTGGAATAGCTTTACTTATTTTGCTTTACTCTTGTGGAATATAATGCTGTTATACTCTTTGTATGGAAATACAAGACAAGCTTACTGAATGTTTTCGTAAACACTTATTAATCTCGCAGATATCACCTTCTGTTGAAACTCAAGAGTTATGAATGCACCTCACCATACTGATGCTTTCTGACTGAGCTCCTCTCTACCCTGAAGGCAAGAGACCTTGATAGTTAGGGAAGAATATCATCACCCCTATTCAGCCTGAACAAGTTACAGAAGATGGATCTCCGTCCCTCTGCAACCCTTAGGATTAAGGGTTCTCTTATAAAAGGGAGGGTGGAAACATCAAAGGCCTGTGGACCAGAGCAACTCCATCTTGAATAGGAGCTGGGTAAAATGAGGCTGAAACTTACTGGGCTGCATTCCCAGATGGTTAAGGCATTCTAAGTTATGGGATGAGATACGAGGTCATCACAAAACACAGGCCATAAAGACTTGCTGATAAAACAGGCTGCAATGAAGGAGAGGCCAAAACCCACCAAAACCAAGACGGCCACGAGAGTGACCTCTGGCCGTCCTCACTCCACCAGCGCCATGCCAGTTTACCGATGCCACGGCAACGTCAGGAAGTCACCCTGCATGATGTAAAAAGGGAGGCATGAATAATCCACCCTCATCAAGAAATAACCATAAAAATGGGCGCCAGCAGCCCTCGGGGCCGCCCTGTCTGTGGAGTAGCCATGCTTTTATTCTTTTACTTTCTTCACAAACTTGCTTTCACTTGGCACTGTGGACTCGCCCTGAATTCTTCCTTGCGCGAGGTCCAGGAGCCCTCTCTTGGGGTCTGGACTGGGGCCCCTTTCCTGTAACACCTGAGATTGCACAGAAACCGTCAAATCAAGTTTAGCCTAGGGCCACCTCCTTACATATTTTAAGTGTGGCCTAAGGGTTTTTCTGTACATCATGAACTGTAACAGGCGGAGGTGTAGACAGACCGCAGACGACACTGTGCCAGTCACTGAGTTTTGACCACTCAAATGCAGCCAACTGTTCAAACCGTATTCAAATAAGGCAAACGCTGAGATGTAGCCCTCGAGTGTTTCTGTGCGTCACTTCCTTTTTCTGTCCCTAAATCTTCCACCCGTGGCTGCCCGGGAGCCTCTGAGCCCACGCTGGCTGGAAGGTTACTGGATTCTCAGATTGTTCATTGCTCAGTTAAATTTTATTCGGCTTAAGTTTTTCTTCTGTCAATATTTCAAAGTAAAATGTTTTCTAAAATCAGAGCTATTTGTAGAAATACAAAAAAAATGGAAAACTATTTTTTCTTCTGTCAGTTTTTGTGAGCTTTTTATTAGTCATTTATTCAATTTCGCCAAATTTCCAATTTTTTGGCATAAAGTTGTAAGATTGTCTTATGCTTTAAATCTCTGTTGATCTTGATTTTTTTCCATTGCCAATACTAGTTAGTTTAAGATTTTTTCTCTTTACTAGCATTAAAAGAAAAACTTCAGCCAAATTAAATATAAAGAAGTTTGAGCAATGAATGGTCTGCAAATCGGGCAGCCCCCAGAATCACAGCAGATTCACAGAGACCCCAGTGCAGCCACGTGGTGGAAGATTTATAGACAGAAAAGGGAAATGAGGTACAGAAACACAGTGAGGTACAGCACAGACGGCTGGGTTACAGGTTGGCATTGCCTGATTTGAACACCATTTGAACACTCAGCAGTCTATGAGTGGTTGAAGTCTGGCCGCTGGGATTGACCAAAATTCAGTTACTGTTATAGGCGAATACTCCTAAGTTAGGTCTTCAATGTTGGCTATTAAGCTGGGTTACGGTTCATCCACGAGGACTCAGGTATAGAATTACGGAGCCCTCCTCAGGCCACTTCAGTTTGTTTTGACACTAGTCTCATCAGAGTTCTCCACTGTACCAGCGACTCCAAAGAAATAACTAATTTATTGATCTTATCTAATGCATACATATTTTACATGTCATTAACTTCTACTCTTTAATTTCCATTCTCTTATTTTTTTTAATTTAATTTTATTTTATTTTATTTTATTTATTTATTTTTTTTTTAGGAGAAAGAAAGAAACTGCAAAAGAAAGAAAAAAATGAAAGAGAAAGAAAGAGGAAGAGATTTTAGAAAAAGAGAGAAAAGGAGAAAGAAAGAAACAGCAAAAGAATGAAAGATAGAAAGAGGAAGAGAAAGAGGGAGAGAGAATGGGATTCTTGTTT